>JAGKTI010009194.1:18795-31555 GCA_018397915.1 Birgus latro | reverse complement strand
CTGAAGGGGCTAACGAAGGCTGTACCAACCCCGTGCACTCCCACAGATCCAACCTACACTGACTAAAATTGTCTGGTGGCAGCAAGAACAAAATGAAAATACACCCAGCACTGAAGGGGTTAAATGTATATTAAATGCACTATACTGTTTTTTGTCATAACTAATTTATTTATATATGCTTCTTTAATTTAGTGTTGAAAGGACAAGTAATAGGTATTGTCTTAGCAATTTTGGGGGGTGATAATTCGGTAATTTAGCAATTTGGGGGGGTGAAAATTCGGTAAGCTGGAAAATTCGGTAATTCGAACCAGGGTAGAGCCCCATATAGTTCGGCTTATCAAGGGTTTACTGTACTTGCTAAATTAACTGATATGTAAATAAATGACGGGGAATCGTCCTGACGCCGAAAAGTCCTGATTGCAAATTGTCTTGTTACTGTTGTGACGGCCTCGCCACAAGTGAGCGTGGCGCTGTGCAGCGCATCCATTTTGAATTTTTTGTATTTCCTTTCGCTTCGCTTTTTGTATCACCTTTTGTATAGTGGAATTTGTCCTACATTCATCACTTTCGTAACATCGAATTTTTGTGCATCGTGTTTTCGTTTACCGAGGATCCACCGTATAAACTTTTAGCATGTGACTGTACGGGGGGAGGGGGGGGAGGGCCTGTTTGAGGTCCGAACGGTGAGGGTGTGTGTGCTGAGTGCTCTGTTGCGTTTGGGCACAACTGTGGTCTTTTGGTCGTGAAAGTCTTAACTACCAGGCCACAAAGTTCTGTAAAATATGATACTTCATCTGTGTGATTACTGTATACAGCTTTCATTAGGTTCAAGTTGTACCCTGTGACACTGTGTATATCCTTCTTCATTTTGTTCTGCCAGCCATTGCAGCAGCAGTTATAAATACAATATACCTAGTGGAATAAAGCCAGCTATAGGGAGCTTATTCTAGGTGTAGATTACGTAGTCTGAATGATGCATAGGCTCTTTTGATACCAGAAGCACTGAAAGTGGTAAAACACGTTATTCCGTGGTGATGAATATGGTTATATGCAAAATATTGTCCACACAAGAAGCAAGTAGGCTGATTGTATGTGAGTCAGGTAGTGTTAAAATCCATTAATTTTTGGTAAGGAAATCTAAATGGAAACACCTTAGAGGTGTAAAAATGAAGATTGTGCCTCAGTACAAGCTACTCTCTGCTGTAACAGAGGATTTGATAGTAATTCCCATTTGTGTGGTGTTTATTGTGGGTGAACAGGTATGGTAGAATACTTATTGACAGGGTTAGGCATATAATAGAGGAGTTAGTTGGAGAAGAACAAGGGGGATTTTGGAAGGGAAAAGGGTGTGTAGATCAGATATTTGTTCTAAGATGGTTAGTGAAGAAGTATCTAGAGAAGGGAAAGAAAGTGTATGCTGCCTTCATGGACTTGGAGAAAGCTCATGATAGAATAGATAGGCAAGGTATGTGGAAGGTATTAAGAATATATGGAGTGGAGGGGAAATTGTTGAGTGCTGTGAAGAGTATGTACGAAGGAGCTAGGGCTACTGTGCGAGTGGATGGTGAGCTGAGGAAGTTCTTTGATCTGAATATGGGACTGAAACAGGGTTGTGTGATGTCTCCATGGCTGTTTAATATATACATGGATGGGGTTGTAAAGGAGGTACAAGGTAGGGCAGTGGATGTGGGAGTGGCTCTATTGAATGAGGGTGAGATGTGGAAGATTCCAGTGTTGTTGTTTGCTGATGATACAGTATTGTTGAGTGAAGATGAATGGGAGTTGCAAGGTTTGGTGAATGAATTTGGGACAGTGTGTAAGAAGAGGAATCTGAAAGTCAGTGTAAACAAGAGTAAAGTTATGGTGTTTGAGAGGAATGAAGTCACAGAATGCACAGTGAGGTTGGATGGTGAGGATATGGAGAGTGTGAGTGCATTCAAGTGCTTGGGTAGTGTGATGAGTAAGGATGGAAGTTTTGGGGATGAAATACTTGAAAGGGTACAGCAGGGAAGGAAGGTTGTTGGTTCACTGAAAGTGGTGATGAGAAATAGGGAGGTGAGTATGGAAGTCAAGACGTCACTGCATGATAGTATTGTGATCCCTACTCTGACGTATGGAAGCAAGGCATGGACCTTGCTAGAGGGTAACAAGTCAAGAGTGAGAGCAGTGGAAATGAGTTACTTGAGAGGAGCATGTGGAGTGACATGGAGGGACAGGTTGACGAATGAAGAAGTGAAGGAACATTATGGGGTGGATGTGGATATGGTTGAGAAGATTAGGAGAAGTACACTGAGGTGGTTTGGACATGTGGAGAGAATGGAGAACGAAAGACTGACTAAGAGGGTGTATGCAGGTGGGATGGAGGGAGGGGAAGACCGAGGATGAGGTGGAGGGATGGAGTTTAGAGGTATATGAGGGAGGGGGGAGGGTAGGCAAATGGTGGGTGACAGAGCGACTTGGAGGCGTTTTGTCTGCGGCCACCCTTTGCGGGATTAGGGCGTCAGGCTATAGATAGATAGATAGAATAGCTATGAGAAGCAGCATTATGTAAGGTACAGTGCTTCCTCCAATTTTGCGAGAATATGGTCGACAAAAAACCTCGCAAAATTGAAATTCGCAAAGTTTAAACAATTAAATATATGCAATAAAGGTAAATCGGTCGACATCACCCCAAGGTAAGCACTTTTTCCCACTCGTTCTCTCGACTCTGCCTCTTAATTTTATGATAATAAATGAAACAAACATGGACTGATGTATTGTACAGTAATATTATTATGAAAACATCATAGGTAAGAAACATAAAAAAGAAAAAAATGCATATTTACACTGATGTGAAGACTGACGTGGTGTACGGGACTGGTGGCGGGGCAAGGCTTGGGTGCGACTACTGTGGTGTAAACAAATGTGGCGGGGCGGTAGAACACCGAACTAGGAGGCACAGTATGCCCAGCGAACCACAACGTCACTACTCCGCGTGCCAAAGTAGTGCGGGAAGATGACTTTCCCACCACTCGACCTCGCAAAGTGTGTGATTGCTCGCAAAGCTCATAAACGTTAAAAAATAAATGACTTAGAACTACCTCGCAAAATTGGTGATTCGCAAAGTTAAAGTTCGCAAAGTTGAAGGATGTACTGTAGTTTAAAAGTTGTAACCAGCTATGAATTTGCCATATGAAAGGTAGTTTGAAAGAGATTGGTATAGTGGATGTGGGGCTTGAATGTGTCGGCGAGTTTTGCTATTTGGGTGACATTAGTTAGCACAGGCTTGTATGATAAACGCTATCTCAGATACAAAGTAAAAAATGTTTGGAAGATATTTAGAGAGGTGTTGTCATTACTGACAATGAAGGGATTTCACAGACTACCTGCATTAAAGGGAAATTGTATGTTTCCTGAGCAGACCCATCAACTGCAGGCAAACCACCACTCCTGCAGGGCCGTCATGAGCAGTGAACTGATTTTCCCTTGCAGCAGACAGTGCCTCACCAAAGTTTGATGTGGATGAACACTACATTTTCATCTCTCCACCCAGTTAGCAAGGACACCATAGTAGCTCCATATCACCCTGTAATATAGTTATATGGTAACCACCCACCATTGTAAATGGTTTCTTGGGTTACTAGATACCATTGTCACAGTGTAGAGCCACCTGAAGTGGGAAGATGAGTAATAATAAGTGACAGGAAGGATGGGAGAAATAGGAAGAGAAGAGGGCAGACACAGAAAAAGAGTGACAAAGGTGAAGAAAAAAGTAGTCAGCACAAAAGCAAATGAGCAGATGATGGTTGCCACCACCTACCACCATGAAGTGGATATGTAATGTAACCCACTGTAATGCTTAAGAATAAAGAACTACTGGCTATTTGAGTATACTGTATGAGTGAGGTGATTTGTATGGGTAATGGACATAGGGAGAGTACGTGTGAGATTAATTGAGTGAATTGTTACAGAAATATAAACTTGAAGAGAAAGCACAGTGCTGCAAACAGACTTAAAAAAAGGTGGGATGAGATCCTGAAAAGAGATCTCAAGACTTGAAGATATGGCAGGAATGCTGTAAATCATGCATTCTGGAGAGCAGACATCAGGTGAATAAGATTAATTCATGCAAACATGGTACATTGCCTTTCAGAATATATGTATAACTCAAGTACATGTACAGTCAGCTGACCTATAACATGCTTACCCGCTAACATTGATCACCTATAACACAGGCAGTTAGTTACTTTCTGAAAGTTACCACAGTGTCGTTAAATCCACTGTAATGTGGGATGCAGGCCCAAACAGGGCATTTTCTGCACTGCACAGTGCAAGCCACATAGCTGCTTAGAGGCTCACTAATGTGGGGAGATGGCCTAGGTGATGGTTTGGTGTGGGTGATGATGTTGACTCAGGGTGTGGGTATGGTGACTATTGGGTGATGGTATGGTGTGGAGTGATGATGTAATCTGGGTGATGGTGTGACATGGGTGGTCGTATGGTCTGTCTCCATACTTCAGGTTAGTTATTGGACGGACTTTTTTTTAGGTGTTTATTACTGTTATTTGATACATTTAATGCCAGTTTGATGGGAGGTCATATGGGGTGACTTTGGGGAGGATTTACCATAAGGCATTTTTCCCATAGGCCCTGTCTTTTCTGTAACTTGGATTTCCATAATGCTGCTCCTGATGTCAACCAATAAACTTCATTATAGGCAAGCCTACTGTACCTTATAAATATTCCTTACAGGTAATCCTGGAGTTGTCTCATACTACACCAGCTTTGTGGAAAACATTTATAATGGTGTAAGTGAGACCCATTCAGTGTGGGTGGTGTCTCATGCTGGACACTGCCGCTCTCAATATCTTTCCATGTGGCCCGGTAAGTTTCATACTTGTATATTCATTTGCATAGTAATGATCAGTGTTCGTCACACCTAATACTAAAGTCTGTATCTTTCATGATCTTTGGGGATCAGGCAGTTTGTTAAGACATTTTAAGACATTACAGTGGACAGGCTATCATGTAATCATAGGGCTGCATAGGAATCACTCTGTTCGCTCCAGACACGCAGCACGGATAGAAAAATTGTAGACAAGATAATTATCTGACTCTGGAGCATATGAGTCCCCAAGGCAAGGTCACTCATTCCGCATGTAGGTAAGTGTGAAGTGTCAGTAAGTCCTGAGTAGCATTTTGGGAACAATAAACCCCAGCCTTCCCTCAGATGTAAACCTCATATGGGCCACATCTGGCTAGACCACCTTAACCCACTTGATACAGATTGAACAACCATGGAGGAATGACACATCCCTATTTCAATCCAACCTTCAAATAGAAAATGCACTCAGTTCACTGTCCTCATGGACTGCAGCCTTAGCACCCTCGTACATACTCTTCACTACCTGCAGCAATTTTTTTTTTTTTTTTTTTTTTTTTTTTTACGTGTCTGACTGGGCAAAGGCTTCAGTGCCTATTTCCAACTTGCAGTAGTCCTCCTTGGGGCCCAGTAGTCCTCCAACATCTCCACATATTACCACTTTGGCACTAACACTCACCATCCAAATTGAATACATGCTAGGGCTGTCTCATACAGGACTGGTGTACTGGTATTAGCGGGGGTATTTTTATGACATGTTGGCAGGTCGTCTGGTAGATCAAAAAAGTCTGCTTTTTATGAAATTCAAATCCTTAAACAGTTCCCTGCCCCAGCTGGGATTCGAACCTGGATCTGTTAGGACTGCAAGCCGCCTCTCTACCGATTCTGCCACTGCCTCTATATATTCTTAATACTGTACTTTCCATAGTCCTTGTCTATCCACCCTGTCATATGCTTTCTCCAGATCCATGAAGACTTCATACAACTTCTTTCCCTTCTCTAGAAACTTTTACACTAAAGACCTAAGAATGAATATCTGATCTACACAACCTTTTCCCTTCCTAAATCCTCCTGTTCTTCTCCAACCAATTCCTGTGTTATTTCCCAAACTCTGTCAGTAAATATCCTACCATATACTTTTCCTGTTACACTAAGAAGATAAATGCCCTTTTTTCCCCTTTTCCTTTGTATAGGGGAATAATTATACCTGACTTCCAATCCTCCAGGACCTTACCTTCCTCCCAAGCCAATCTGCACATTTTCCACATCCATTCTCCCATTATCTCTCCCCCATGATTCTGCATTTCACCACACACTCCATTAATTCCTGGAGCTTTCCCCATTTTGACTTTCTTCATTCATATTGTATGATTACTATAATTCCAACTCATCACAGCAATCTTCACAAATCAGGACTTTCTAAGACCACTCGATGGGGACAAAATAACATCGTCTCATGGAATGCTAGGAAACCAAATAAATCCAATTCACTGTTAGGCAGATATTGTCTGATTTTTATATTATCTTCAGTGCAACCAATGTTCCCATCTCTAAAAAGTACTGAAATTCTCAGTGTTTCACTTAACAGTACCCCCAGTTGGACCTCTCACATTAGATCACTAGCTAAAACTTCCTCAAAGAAACTTGGATTATCGTACAGAATTTGTAACTTCACAGATAAGCAGCTAGCTGTAATCTACAAGAGTCATGGATGCTGTCACCCCCAGTATTGCTCACGGTTGTTGAGTGGTTGCACGAAAACTGCTGGACAAAGTTAAGAAAAAAGCAATAATTAATAACAATTACAAATGAACTACATCTCCTACAAGCAAGACCTTGCATTATTTTACAGATATTTTTATGGCAAATGCTTGAACTAAGTTGCATTCATAGTGCCACCTCTCCATGTCATCCTCCATGTTATATGGGTATCTGGTAGGGCTCATGAGTTGCCTGTCACATTGCCATATTGCAGAATTTCTGCCTATCAGAATTCCTTTATTCCCTGAACTGCTTCTCTTTGGAACTTGCTTCCCTAGATTATTTCCTCCCAAACTTCAACTAATAACAGTAAAAATCCTCCTGTTACAATTTTGCTTATGGATGGAGTCTCTCCATAATGTGGTGCATGGATTTTTAAAAATTTAATGTGTTTTCCCTTCCTCTTTTCATCATCTGGGGGAGGAGAAAAAAAAAATCTGAGCTTTGGCAAGATGCCCTGATTCAACCATTTAATACAGCTATTTCCTACCAGATTCCCCATCCATTTACCACTTTCCTGTTTTTCAGTAAGTTTAGGTTATATGGATGAAAGGTAAGGCACTATAAGAGGCTTTAATAAAGAGTATTGGGAAGAGACACATGTGAATTCACTTTGACAGAGGGTCCAGTATAAGTGAATTCACCTTGACAGAGGATCCAGAATGAGACTACAGGTGTGAATGCTCTTTATTGTTAGTTTTGTGATATCTAAAATACATTACTGTAGGAGTATCATGCATAGTCTTACTGTGGCAACATGTGGTTCATGTAAAGTTATGCTTGATTAATAATTGTGATACTTAATCCACAGGTAGCAGGCAGGTGTATAACTTGGAAGAACAGGTGAAGCATAAAGTGGCCTTTTTAGAGGACCATGTTCCTTGTGGGACCAACCTCACCCTCATTGGACATTCCATTGGCTCCCATATCCTACTCAGGATTCTTAAGCATTTTGAGTCAGGTTCAAATATTTCTTTTGTACATAATTACCTGCTGTTTCCAACTATTGAAAGGATGAAGGTTAGCCCCAATGGCAAGCGATTGTGGCCTATATTGTGTTATTTGCGCTGGCTTCTTATATTTCTTACAGCCCTCGTTTACATTTTACCAGAGAGATTCAAGGCAAAACTTCTGGCATGGCATTTTGGTAGGAATGTGGCCAGATGCTCAGTGTATGCAACCATAGAGTTACTTCACCCAAAGCTAGTACAGAATATGTTGTGGATGGCTTATAAGGAGTTACTACAGGTTCAGGAGGCTGACATTACTACCATCAGTGAGCACAAAGACAGACTCACCTTCTATTATGGTGCCACAGATGGTTGGTGCCCTGCTGTTTATAGGGATGAGTTACTGTTACGAGTAGGAGGATTGATGGCCCATTTATGTCAGAATGGGTATCAACATGCCTTTGTCCTCTCTCATTCTGAGCCAGTTGGGGAACTGTTGGCTCAGTGGATCAAATTAGGCCAAGTTTACTCTTAGCATTTTCCACAAGTCATTCATCTGAATGCACTGAGGGTTCCTGATTTACATAGTGGATGCATTGCTAGATATCCTGTTACACAGTCCACCTTAAATTGGAGAGTTCAGTTTCCTGTACATGTTACTGGAGATATTTGTGCTAAAACAGAGTATGATTTCCCAGAGATATTCTTCAAACAAAAAATTATATATACACTGTATAATATATCTACATACATGTATATGTAAACAGTAAACGTCATCCAGTCCGGCCACCAATAATCTGAAACTCCCAATACTCCGAATTTGTCAAGGCAAAATTTTTCGACTTTTTCTGGTCTTTTTGAATTTTTCGGGGCTTTATCTAAGGATTTATCTGGCTTGAACTTGCTCTTGGCCTTAGTTGTACATGCCTACAACTATTCACCCACACTTCTATGCATTTCCGGTGAGTAAAACAATAACCCATATCATTTTAAGTGTTTATTTAATGATCATGTACACTCACGCCCACTAATTTCTGCTCAGGGGTGCCCCTTTCATACCCCTATATACCCAGAGAAGACAGGAGGGAGAGACTAAACGAACTCCACCTGCCTCTACCCCAGCTTCCAACCCTCCCCCACACGCCTACCCCACCAAATCCCCCACTCGTCATTCTCAACCTCTTCATTACCGCGCCTCCCACCCCCAGCCGCCCCGCTCTCCCTCCGTCAAACCAAATTCCCGGAAGTTCATGCGTGTGCGTGGGGGGTGATCGTTTATCATAAGTGCGCTGTTTTTCATTTATATTCTCAAGTACATGTTGACCACGAGGTACACTGTGCATGATTTGAAATACATTTCCTATAGTAGTATATGTGTAGGGATATATATACTTTACTAAACTTTCATTGTTCCTATAAATATAGACTTTACAGACATAAAAAGGTATATACAGTACTCATATGTTGCTCCTCGTGGCGTTGATACACTGCAGGATGTACGTTGGGAAGGTCCAGGTGAAGTGTAGGTAGTGGAGGTGGCCTTTGATCTGCAAACGGATCCGACAAGAGGGTGAAGGCAGGTCCTCAGGGACTCTGCAACAATGGCGAGCCTACAGGGCTGGGATTTGGGCAATTATCTATCTCGCTTTCATCATTCGTACTCTCGCTGTCACTGTCGTTTTCTGGTATATAATCATCATCTGACTCACTCACTGATGTATGATTGAGTTTCATTGTCGTCAGACTCGTCTAACTCACTAGCAAGCTTTGTATCAAATTCGTCATCAGTATCAGATGATGCCATGATCACGCAAAAACAGCCAAAAAAAAAAACACACAGTCACAGCATGCAGCTTGGGGGATACTGAGGGGTTGCGGGTGAGAACTGGCTGCTGGTTGGTTGTGGGGCCTAGGAGGGTGGTTGTCATGGTAACCACGTGCTGATATGCCTAGTGCAACTATTTTTTTCTGTTTATATCATACCATATAGGTCTATATATATGCCCAAAACATTTGAAATAATAAATCATATCCAAAATAACCGAATGATGTCAATCATGGCCTGGCATGGACTCTGATATGGCCATGGCATGGCCATGACAAGGAGAATGACGTCAGAGTCAAGTTGCCAGTTCTTACAACCCAAGTCTCTCTAGTAACCTCCAAACCAACACTCCTACCCTCCTATACCTCCCTATGCTTATCAGGTTTACAACCGTAAACCTTACAATTATCGGTTCCTCGCCAGAACTTTTTCTAGGTTTACAAGCGTAAACCTTATCGATTTCAGTAATGAAGAGGTTAAGTGGCATTTACATCTCTGCTAACCTCATACTTTACACTTATGGTCGCAGTGCTAATACACAAACAAAACACTAGGATACGTAAAAAGTATACTGTATAACTATGAACACGCTGCAGGAAGAAGTTAATGCATTATAACGACAGTAGTAGTAGTTGTTCCCTAGGCAGTCTGGCCGAACAGTCCCAAGTCCCTAAGGAAGGCCGTGGTTGAGACCGGGCTTTCCCACAGAGCTCTCAAGGAGTGTATGTTGTGTTGTTGGCATATGTGATTGTGTGAAATGCAGTCTTCCATGATGTGCTTAATTGTATGGGATGCTGTGTTACATCCTGGACAGGCATCAGGAACGGAGTCATCCAGCCTCTTCTGATAACTTACGAGGGCTGGATGATGCTCACATCTCGGCCTGCCCAGGTGGACTCTATCCTCACGGGGGAGATAGCGTTCGGAAGGGTGGATATCTTGAGGCCGTGCATGCAGCTGTGTGTTGTCTTTGAGTGACTGAATGGAACGGCAAGTGATTTGAGTATGAATATGCTTCTGGAAGCTGGTCTGAGGCAGGCAGGGGGAAAGAGATGTTAGTATTTGTGTATGATATCGTGTGCTGGGTGTTGTTTTGATGTTCCTTGGTGTGTGTGTGGGTGTGCTGTCATGTAGTGTAGTGGATGTTGTGGGTTTGTGGAGGCTGCAGCGAGAATTTGGGTGCCTCTCATGTCTAGATAATCCTTGACTTTGAGGACTTTGGTTTCTTGGTGTAGGTGGTCGGTAGGTGTAGTAGCTGTGCAGCCTGTGATTATTTTTAGGGCCTTGTTCTGTATGGTCTGAAGAGTGTTATAGTGTGTTTTAGTGAGGTTAGGAGCCCAAGCAGGGCTTGCATAATTCATCACTGAACGTATATATTGTTTGTATACTGTGGTGGTGGTTTCTTTGTTGTGTCCAAATGTTGTATGGGCAAGTGACTTCAAGGCATTGAGTCTAGATGTTAATTTATTTTTGGTGTTTGTGATGTGTTGTCTAAATGACATTGATATATTGTATGTTACATCAAGGATTTTGTGTGTGTGTGTGTGTGTGTGTGGTAGGGGAGTGTTGTCTATGGTGTGGTGTGGAATGTGACTGTGTTCTGCTGTCCAGTTTGTGAGAAGGGTCACTGTAGATTTGGCTGGGGCTATTTTGATTCTGTCTGTGGTGAACCATTTGTGTAGTGTGTTGAGGTAAGGTTGGAGGATGTGTGCAGCTGTGTTTCGTTTTGGTGTGTGCATATAAGTGTTATGTCGTCTGCATAGGAAGCTGTGTGTATTTGTTGTGTGTGGTGTGGGGTGTGGGTATGTCTTGCATTTATAGGTTGAAGATTGTGGGAGACAAGACAGATCCTTGGGGGATACCATTTGTGAAGTTTCTGATGTTTGAGGACTGACCAGCAAAAGTTACATGTGCATATCTCCCTGCTAAGTAGTTTGCCAGCCATCTTTTTTTGTTATTGTGCATGTTTGTGTTAAATATTTTGTTTGTGAGGTTGTGGCGGGGGATGGAATCAAAAGCTTTACTAATGTCTGGTGTGACAAGGAGTGTTCTATGTGGTGGCCTCACTGAATTCATGCCATCAAAAACTCTCTGTGTGAGGTCTGTAAGAAGAGTGTTTGTGGAGTGTATTGGCCTAAAACCATGTTATGATGGGGCTAGGGAGGTGTGAGGTTTAACTAGTTGTAGTACCAGCCTTTCAGTGACTTTGGAGGGGGTGCAGAGGAGTGTGATGGGACAATGTGAGGAAGGTAATGTGGGGTCTTTGTTGGATTTGGGGATAGTGATGATAATGCCATGCTTCCAGATGTTGGGTATTATGTTGTGTGAGTAGCTGTAGTTTGATATGTTGGTGAGTGCTTGTATGCCTTGTGGTCCAATGTGTTTAAGGTGTATGTTGCTTATGTTGTCTTGTCCACATACAGATGAGTGCTTGAGGTTGCTGGTGATGTGCTTCGTCTGGTTGTAAGTGAAAGGTGCAAAGTTTGCATCTTTGGGGAATTGTCTCTTACTTCAGATGATATGTCAGTTGTCATGATGGGGGTTTATATGGCTGACATGTGAAAAGTGATTGATGAGAGTGTTTGCTTGTTGTTTGTTTGAAGGTATGGTGTCTGTTGTTGTGATGGCAGCGTGTGATTGTGTAGTGTTGCTGTTGGAGAGTGTGATGCTGTTTAGTGTTTTGTAGAGTTTGCTGGTGTTTGTTATGTGATCAAGTGTTTGGAGATCTATCTATCTATTTATTGCCAGATGCCTCAATCCCACACAGAGTGGCCACAAACAAATCGCCTCCATGTCACTCTGTCCCCTGCCATTTCACTACCACGCTCCCCACTCACACCCCTCTCTCTCATATACCTCTCCACTCCATCCCTCCAGCTCATCCTCGGCCTCCCCCTCCCTCTCGCCCCCTCCACCTCACTCACATACACTCTCCATCCTCTCCACATGCCCAAACCACCTTAACGTGCTTCTCCTAACGCTTCCCATCACATCCTCAACCACACCACAACGCTCCTTCACTTCCTCATTTGTTAGTCTGTCTCTCCATGTGACTCCACATGCTCCTCTCAAATAACTCATTTCCACTGCTCTCACTCTTGACTTCTGTCCTTCCAACAGGGTCCAAGCTTCACTTCCATACGTCAGAGTTGGTATCACAATACTGTCATGTAACAACTTTTTCACTTCCATGCTCACCTCCCTGTTTCTTATCACTGCTTTCAACGAACCAGCAACCTTCCTTCCCTGCTGCACCCTTTCGAGCACTTCACCCTCCAGACTACCATCCTTACTCATCACACTGCCCAAGTACTTAAATTCACTCACATTCTCCATATCCTTCCCATCCAATCTCACTGTACA
>JAGKTI010009194.1:0-14192 GCA_018397915.1 Birgus latro | reverse complement strand
GCAGTCAACCCAGACACACCTGCCGCCTTCCCCACCCGCATCCTGCCTATTGCCTCACTCACAGTAGCAGCGTCAATCAAAGGCCAAGGGCCAAACACTGGATCAGCTGGCTCCAAACCTTCCCTATCCCAATCAAACTCCTCATTCAACAACCGGCTATAATGCTCTCTCCATGCATCTTTAATATCCTCACTGTTTACCACTACCCTTCCTTCATCATTCTTCACACACTGCTCGCCTACAATGTCCCGATTATCTCTCTTCACCTGATTTGCCACCCTAAAAACCATATTTTTCCTTCCTTCATGATTTAGATTATCAAGTAAAAGTCTCTGTGACTCAGACTTCGCCATGTATACATCTCTTCTAGACCTGCGCTTGGCAGCCAAGTACTCCTCCCTGTTACCACCCTTCTTCCATTCCCAGAAAAGCCTTCTCTTCTCCTTAACTGCAGCTTCTACACCCTCATCCCACCACCAAGTTACTTTATGTCTTGGTGGGCCTCTTGTCCAACCGCATCCACTCATTATATGCTTTCTTCTTTTGTGCCACAGCCTCTCTCACCTCTTCAGTCCACCATGCTGTTCCCTGAACCCCCTTTCGTCTTCTCTTCACCCCACACACCACCTCACATGCTGCACAGATTTCTTCTGTGAATACCTCGCACACACCTTCCACGTCCCCCATCTGCTCCAATCTATATTTACCCAATCGCTCCTCCACTTCCCTTTTATATTCAGCCTTTATTCCATCCTCTTGTAACTTTTCTACCCTCCTTGTAACAAATACTTCCTCCTGTCCTTCCCTTCTTCTCTTCCTCCATCTTTTTTGGACTCTGATTCTGGCCACCACCAAGTGGTGGTCAGAAGGTCCACTCCCCCAACCTCTATATACTCTTGCATCCATTACACATCTTCTCATCCTTTCATCCACACACACATAGTCAGTCATTGCCTTCCGTTCATTCATTCCACCGTCCTCTCTTCTCACCACTCGCCATGTATACCTATGGATCATTTTGTGCCTGAAGAGGATTAGCTACCACCAACCCCCTCCCAGTACAAATGTCCACTAAGGCACTGCCATTCTCATTCATCTCTGCAGGCACACCCCACTCAGTAAAAGAGATTTTGTTAAGTTGCATGAAGTCATCTGGAAGAGGAAAAAAAAAAAGGATGTTAATTGTTGAATAAATAAATACGTACTGAAGAACACATGTACAAATGAAATTAGTGTGTTGACATGCAGACAGCCCTAGATGTGTACTGTATAGCTGTTGTATTTAGAATGAGGTTCAGGCAGGGTCAATTTATCAAGCAAGCCATTCAGTGGTTAAGGTTATAGAGATTTTGGTTGTAGCTCATCAACCCTTGCTGCTGAACAGGATGTACAATATAGTTTGTGTGCATAGTGGAGATAAAGTGCCATGTTCCTCAACCTATATGTGTTGAGACAAAAGCCCCTACTTCAACAGCAAGCTTGTACGGCAGCAGTAATGTGTTGCCACCATTGACTCCAAGGAGTGAAAAGCAAATTTCATGATTTGAGGGACCAGAAAAAAGTGAATGAAAGGTGACAAAATTTATTACCTTTGTAAAGAAAATTGGTAATATAAAGTAAAACTATTTTGTCAGTGAAAAACATTTTTTTTTTTTTTCCCAGCCACTTTTGACCCTTGCAGCTTATGTAGTAACCCCTGCACTTGTGATGTCGTCCAGGTAACAAGACTGACCAACACACTCCAGAGCCATATTCCCCTATAGCACACATGGTTGGACTAAATGATCTTCCTTTAGTAAAACACATATGTAATTGGTTACATATTCTAGAGTACCATTCACACACTGTCCACTCCATCAATCATTGTATTTAACTTTCTCACATTCTCAGACTTAAAGTGCATACCTCTCTCCACTTAATTTTTCCATAACCTTTGTGTCTGCAAGTCAGTATTAGATGAACAGCATATTCTAGCCCCCACAGTAACCTGAACTTGAAATCTGGGAACATAACTTCCAGCACCATTAATGGTAGAAGTGGGTTCAAGGCACATTCCTGAAGTACAAACATTCTTATTGTTAATTTGTAGCTGTCACATGAATCATCTGAATGTCAAATAATGATGATGATGATAATAATGTATTTTGTTTTATTTAGTAACCCTTAAAGAATATTGAATCTGAAATTCATTGACAAACAGTTCATTAGAAGAGCAGGCAAGCCCAAGCTGGGCCTCAACCTTAACCAACCCAGACATGTGTAAGCTTCAAAAAATACAAAACAAAGCCTTATAAATAATGGGATGCACTGGACATACAGGAAATTTTTTTTTTTACAGATCATATGAATGTGAGAGGCACAGTTCATGGCTGAAGCTCAAAACCCATCCCATCCTCATACTAGTAACTTTATGTTGCATCATCCCTCTCCACAAGGAAACAAAAAATGAACAGCCACCCAACACTACAACATCCCCCACTCCTCCACCCAGTACTTCACTTCATGAACACATATACCCTCCACAGCCATCCAGAACTCTCAGCCAAATAGCATCCTTCATGGGCACCACCAGACATCCACCCATGGGGGGGGGGAAACTACCTTAGATGCAAGTACAGTACTGTATACCAAGCCAAACTTTGATGCAATCACCACCCTTCTTTGCTGCAGTACCATCACAAAATACAACTTTCATAGAATTCACAGTGCCTACACTTACTTCACTGCAACCCCCCAAAGCGACTACACACTTCATGCACCATATCATTACAGTACAGATAGTCCTTCAATACAGCCTCAGGAAAAGATCCCTGACAGCAGTTGGTTTAAGTGGCTGGTTTCTTGCAGTCCACTGGGTTCACATCCAGACAAGCCTGTGGTTACAAAATTGACAGCCCATAAAATATGACATAAATAATTAAATACCCACCCCAGGAGGAACCCCCGGGGAAGGCGAGACACCCACCCCAGGAGGAGCCCCAGGGGAGGGTGAGACACCCACCTCAGGAGGAGCCCCCAGGGAGAGTGAGACACTCACCCCAAGAGGAGCCCCCGGGGAGGGCAAGACACCCACCCCAGGAGGAGGCCACAGGGAGGCACGCAAGGGCCCTGAGGCACACAGGCCCACATCCCCTGCTACCATATGCCCCTCTTCCACCCAACGGAACTAGCAGGGAGTTCACCGCCCTGCTGCACTACACTCCAGCCGGGACAACACTCGCCAGAATAGGGGTGGGGCTTGTCACTGTACAGTCCCTATTAGGCCTTTGGTAACATCCACTGGATTTCGAGCACCTACAGACCCCACAGGAAGCAGTGCAGCAGCAAAGTCCACTGGACTTGCTGTAGAGGAAGCATCCACTGGATCTCCCTCCTCTGCCACCCACCACCTGGAGCAGGGACATGGTAACGTGCATTGGACTTATTGCCGAAGGAACGTCCACTGGACTTCTCTCACCTGTCGTCCCAGGGAGGGGAGCAGAGCTGCGGTAGCATCCACCAGACTTGCCATAGAGGGGACTTTCACCAGATTCCCCTCGGCTGCATCCCTCCCCCGGCAGCAGGGCCTCCATAACGTCCACCGGACTTGCCACAGGTGGAACATCCACCGGACTTGCCACAGGCGGAACGTCCACCGGACTTGCCACAGGCGGAACGTCTACCGGACTTGCCACAGGCGGAATGTCCACCGGACTTGCCACAGGCGGAACGTCCACCGGACTTCCTCTACCTGGTGACCCCGGGACGAGAGGAGCCTCGGTAATGTCCACCGGACTTGCCAGGCAGAAGGGACATCCACTGGACTTCTTTTGTCCACCACCCACGGTAACATCCACTGGACTTCCCAGGCAGAAGGGACGTCCACCGGACTTCCTTTGTCCATTGCCCACAGTAACGTCCACTGGACTTGCCAGGCGGAAGGAATGTCCACTAGACTTCCTTCGTCCACTGTCCCGGAGTGGAGTTACGATAATGTCCACTGGACTTGCCAAGCAGAGGGAATGATCACTGGTCTTCCCTCCTCCACTACACCGGAGGCTCCCGCCGAGGACAGCGTCCCTGGCTCAGCCTGCCCCTCCAGAGGCCGAGCAGGACACCCCTCACACTCCCTCCACACCACTAGGAGTGGAGATTGCTTCCCAACAGAGTTCCTGTTGGAGAACATCTGGAGTGGCCTCGTCATGAGCCTGGGTGTCCACTCACTGCAGCCGGCCCCTCGACGCCCCCAGCCGCTGTCGGACTCCCCAAGTGAGAGTGGCTGCAGGCATCCCCTGGCGGCCTCCCCACACTGGCGAGAATGCAGCCCCCAGCCTTTGAGGGATGCCCCGACGACACTGGGCCAGGACCAGCCCGGATCCTCCAGCAAGACTCCCACCACCTCCAAGGGCAGGCGCCGAGCTATGCGCCTGTTAGCCCTGTTTGGCCCCAGTCCCGAGGACCACCACACACCTCACGGCCCTGCCAGAAGGGGGCCACCCATGATGCCATCCCACAGCCCACACTGGATGCCCCACCATGCAGCCCAAGACTTGCGCCTCTCCCAAGAGCGCACCCCAGACAGCCCCCTCCTATACCTGGCTGTCACCTACACCTGCCTGACATCTAGTCTGCTGTGTATCCTTATGTGCCAATAGTGATTTGTACTGTCAGATGTATTGTGTAAAGCACCGTATATCTTTTGTGTGGTAATATACATGTAAGACTGGTTAGCCTGTATTTGAGCCCTGTTCCTTTGTTGCATGCTCTTGACCCGGTCCTGAACAAAAGAACCCAAGTCTGTGCCCATGTTCTGAGTACAAGAAGTTGGACTCGGATTATGCTGCATAACAAATTATATCTAGGAGAATTTGCAATATAAATTGTTTAAAGATGTCCTGGGAAGTAGCTGCAACACACTGTCAGATCTTATTATAAGCAAATAACTTTTAAACCAGATAATGCAGATATTGGAGAGAACCCTAGAAGGTATAAATAGCGAAAGATTCAATATTGATGAGATGCAATTTGGATTAATGAGGCAAAGGGACCACTTCAGGAAAAATATATTGGAAAGAAAAGGGAACTGAATTTTGTTTTTGAAGAAGGTTTTGGACAGAATCCCAAGGAAGGTGGTGAAGTGAACAGTGAGAAAGCTTGGGATTGAGGAGTGGCTGGTTAGAGTGGTTATGGCTATGTTTGTGGGTGCTCACACTCATGTAAGAGTGAGTTGAGATTTGAGTGATGAGTTTCCTTTGAATGTTGGTATCCATCAGAGGTCAGTCTTGAACGCCTTATTGTTTGTCATTGTGCTTAATTCAAGCTCTCTCATTTGACCTCAGAAATGGACTCACATGGGAGATGTTGTATGCTGATGACTTGGTGTTGACTGCAGAGAATGTAAGGAAGGTGATGCAAAGATTTAGCATGTGGAGAAACAGGGTGGGGCATAAGAGTTTGAGAGTAAATGTGGATAAAGTGATGATATTTAGGGCTGGTTGTGCAATACTGTCAGAGCAGAGGGAGTGTGGCCATGTGTAGTTTGCCACAAATGTGTGGGAAGTAGCTCCATCTTGTGACAGTGCGTGAATATGAGATTTAGTTGAAATACCAGCACTAAGGAGAGACCACAGGGAGGCGCGGAAAGGGCCCGAGCAAGACAGGCATACGTTCCCCCACCACCATCCGTCCCTCTTCCCCTCAACGGAGCCCATACGGGAGGTACGTTGCCCCGCTGCACTACTCTCTACCCAGACCAACATTCACCAGGATTGGGGTGGGGCTTGTGTAACCACAGGCCCAAGTAGGACTGCGACAACGTCCACCATGCTCGTCGGGGAGAGGACGGCCACTGTACTCCTCTCACCTACTACCCCCAATAGGACTGCGACGAGGCCCACCGTGCTCATTGGGGAGGGAACGTCCACCATACTTCCCTCACATACAGTCCCAAGCAGGACTGCGACGATCCCCACCGTGCTCACCGGGGAGAGGACAGCCACTGTACTCCTCTCACCTATAGTCCCAGGGCAAGGCAGAACCGCAGCGGTGCCCACCATGCCCGTCGGGGAGAGAACATCCTCTGTACTTCCCTCATCTACAGCCCCCACAGGAAGCAGGACCGTGGCAATGCCCGCCATGCTAGTCTCCTCTCACCCGCAGTCCCAGGGCCTAGTGGAACCGCGGCAGCACCCACTGTGCCCGCTGGGGAGGGAACATCCATCGTACTTCCCTTGTCTGCTACCTCTGTGACACCCATCAAGAGCAATGCCCCTTGCTCACCTCACTCCTGCAGGGGTCGAGTGGGATGCCCCTCTTGCTCTCCTCACACCCCAAGGGGCGGAGTTAGCTCCCCAGCGGAGTCACGGCTGGAGAGGGTCTGGAGTGGCCCCATAGTGAGCCTGGGGATACGCTCACTGCAACCAGCGCCCCTATGTCACCCGTCACTGCCAGACTCCCAGAGGAAGAGACACCACAGGCAGCCCCTGACGGCCTCTCGACATAGGCGAGGCCGCAGCCCCCAGTCGTCAAGGGACACCCCCAGGACTCCTGGCCGAGACCTTCCCAGACCAGCCAGTGAGCCATCTTCCACCAAAGGCAGGCACAAGGCAGTGCACTTACTCACCCTGTTCAGCCCCAGTCCTAAGGGCCGACACACTCACCGAGGCCCTTCCAGGGAAAGGCCTCCCTCTACGCCGCCCTGCAGCCCACACCGGATGATCCAGCCTACTACAGTGGTCCCATGCCCTTTCAGAGAGCACACGCCTGACAGGACCCCTCCCACACCTGGGCAACACCTACAGCTACCATAGTCACAACTCGTCCTTTGTGTGTATAATCTGCCCATCTGTATTGTGCCCAGTACTGTATGTTTGTATGAAAATATATGTGTAAGGTTGTTTGGCCTGTGTTTTTGAGCCCTGTTCCTATTATGCTACATATTTGAGGGCCAACGTCTTGTTCTTCAGATGCGTATGTGACAGGTGGTGTTTTACCTGTCGCACTTCTGAGGGTTGATTTCTTGCTCCCTCGAATACGCAGACTTACAGCGGGTCTTTTTCGGTTCTTTTTCAAGACTGAGTCGGCATTTCTAGGGAAAGGGCAGGGCACAAAAACAAGGCAGCAACCATTCACAAACATATATTCAAAGTATCTTCCCAGAGACAAATATACACAAATACACAGATTTTGGGTTGGCCGGAGACAGGCTAGTATAAGGTTTTACTGAATAACAATCTGTTTCTCTACCGGCTTTGGGGAAAGTATGGTAGTATGAACCCAGTTTTTATGGCACTTCTATTACACTGATATCTCTAACACAGAAAATACACCTATTACAATTCACCACAGTCGTATAGCACTAGACGGCACAGATACACTGGGTACATTACATTACATTAAACATCATAGATACAGATAACTCGTATCGGTCTATTGCGAACAGAGACGCGCGCGTTGTCACACATAGAATGGGAGGGAGACTGAAATATTTTCATACCTAGGGAGACACTTGTAAGATACACGAGGGTTGGTGTGCCTTTACACTGGGAAGGGAGGTGAATAATATGCAAGGGGGCAGCACTATCACTTTGTAATGGTTTGGTTTCTTCTAGAGCACTGCGTTAGTTAATTGACTGTGGGAGATACACGAGGGTTGGCATGTCTGTATGCTGGGGAAGGAGGTGAATAATATGCAAGGGGTGGCACGATCACTTTGTAATGATTTAAGTTTCTTCTAGAGCACTGTGTTTGTTAATCCACTTTGGGAGAGAATGTTACGTAATATGACAAGAGGGCGCGCTGTGCTCTGTTCGTAATACACCTGCACTGGGGATCACTAATGGCTCATCCAATCTTATACACTGGGGTTCTCTGGGTATTTCCACTGAGCCAATACACTGTGAGAGATACACTCGCGTCACTCACAGCTGAATAATATTCACTGGTCTAAAGGGGGTATCACATGGTACCTGAAATCATGGTTTGTTGACGAAATCGTGGTAACCGCCCACGAAACCGTGGTAACCGCTAAGGATTCCGTCGGCAAAACTCATTTCCATCCAGACCCATTCTGTGCCCACGGAATCAGGGACAAAACATTTTTTTAAAGTTATAATTCCCTTCTAGAGTGCCTATTACTTTCCATTATATATATTATTAATTATGAAAGCTTAAGTAACCTTTTATTTCGTGCAGGGATGAAATAACGATGTCGATAATTCAGTTGTTTTCATTGGGGAGTGCAGGTACAACACGCCACGCTGGGTGAAGAAGTACTGTACATCGTTGTTCATTCAACACTGGGTATACAATGGCATCTGGGCAGATATTATGGACAAGCGCTGCTGAAAATGCCCTCATTGAAAAAATAAAGCCATTCCCTTTAGGATCACAAGGATCCCATGTTTCACAAGAAAACCTACGGTGTGGTGTGTTTGTTTACATTTTTGCAGACCGTTGGCGGCGTTCGAGGAACGTGTGTGATAGGGATTGTGCCTGGTTCCAGCAAACCAGGAATGCGTTCCATCGGCAAACCATGATTTCAGGTACTGTGTGATACCCCCTTAAGAGGTGCACACTGTGTTAGCCCTTCTTCATTACACTGGTGGGCTGACTCCTGGTGCCTCAGACTAGAGGAGTGAGGTGAGGCTCGTCCTTCAAGAAGCCCCGCTCAGGGATACGGGGCTAGGGGCTGGGGCCGAAGGGAGCCAACAGGCGGGCCTGGTGCCGGCTCCAAGGAGTGCTGGATGGGGCTCCACTGTCAGGTAGGTCACGCCCTGGAGTCCTGGGTAGACCCCGAGGTGTCTAGGGACCCAGGGTACTGGAACACGGGGTGGCTGGACTGCGGCAACTGCGGGAGGGCGGCGTCGCCGTCAGGGCCGCCTCATGGGAACCTCGGGCTAGGGATGTCACCGACAGGACTTGGTGCCGGCTGCTCTGCTCGCAGGAACTCTGCCTCGGCTGCTGCTGCTGCTGCCCATGTAAGCAGGGTTGGAGGAAGTTGCAATGCCTTGGATAGGGCCTTGCCACGGCTCCGAGAAAGGGTCTACACCAGTCTCGCCTCCTGCAGGGGAGGGGGTATGTCCCGCCCGGCCACAGGAAACAGGGTGGGCCAGGCAAGGGACTTCCCTGTCAGGAGCTATCCTAGGAGCTGGGGGTGAGGAGTGGACTGTGGCCTGCTCTGCCTCCCCCGTGCGACTAGTGGCCTGCACGGCGGTTCTTCTGTCCTGTTGGACCCCAGGGAAAACGCGAGTCGAGGCTCGGTCTACCCCCTCTCCACAAGGGATTTCCCTATCAGGAGCTATCCTAGGAGAAGAGGGCGAGGAGCAGACTGTGGCCTGCTCTGCCTCCCCCGTGCGACTAGTGGCCTGCATGGCGGTTCCTCTGTCCTGTAGGAGACGAGGGGAAGGAGAGTCTCCTGTAGGGGAGGAGCGGACAATGGCCTGCTCTGCCTTGTGCCCGACGCGGCTAGAGGCCTGCGTTGCGGTCCTACAGGAGACGGTAGCAGAGGTACGACTAGTGGCCTGTACCATGGGGCTGCGTGGAGAAGTAGTGGAGAGACGGACGATGGCCTGTCCTGCCTCGTACCCAGCACGGCTTATGGCCTGTACTGCAGCGCTACTCTGGGGGAATAGACTGCAGGTAGCGAACGGCTGGTGGCCTGTCCTACCTGACCGATACGGCTTATGGCCTGTATCGTGGCTCTGCAGCGGGTAGGCAACTGGGGAACGGACTGTGGCTGGTTCTGCCCCTTTCCCGGTACGTACTGTGGGCGGTACCGCGGCATTGCGTGGAGTAATTTCGGCTAGAGACTAGGCGCCTTCTACTGCTATCTTGGCGTGGCTTCGGCTGGGATCAAGAGGGGCGCCGGGGTGAGCCGGTCAGCGTAGGCTGCGGTGTGTGTGTGTGTGTGTAAGATTTGCCACTAAGAGTGACGGGCTCAGGGTGGAGAGCCCGTCAGAGAAATGAGCTTTAAATATAAGGGGGCGCCCTCTGCATGGGGACAGAGGACGCTGGCGTCGTAGAAAGGGGGAAGACGGCCTGGGGAATGCCCAGCACACACGCCCTGTCTTCTGCTGGCTTAGGCTGCGGACCCCGGGAGTCCTTTGGGGGCTCGGGGTGTCGGCATCGTCTGCAGCAGTGTCGGTGTCATCTGCAGCACCTACCTCTAACTCACGCATTTCAGTTCCTCTGGTTGCATGCTCTAGACCCGGTCTTGAAAAGAACGCCAGATCCAGGTCCTTGCACTCAGAGAGCAAGAGGTTGAGCCTTGAGTACGCAGCATAACATGTAACTTTGCAAGGACGTAACTTTTGAAAAATGTCATGACCACTGCACTGTATCAAACTGAACCAAACCTTTAAAAAAAAAAAATGCCCAAATGACCCTAGTTTAAATCTTGGGTGTTTGTGTTTCTCTCTTAATGTAGGAGCAAGAAAGATATCCGATTTTCTACGAAATCAGAGGTCATGTGACCTTTTGACCCCTACTGACCAATAATTACCCAATTTGCATAAATCTTAAATCACAGAAAAACAGTTCAGTAACAAGTATTTGGTTCATATATCACAGTTCTGCATTGAATATCTTGTCAGAAAGAGCCTTTTATGTGTGCCCTTCCCCATAATTTTGAAGAAGCTGTGGATATCACAAAACGATGGAAAAGGATTAATACCACCCATACCCACCACTGGTCAAACTTATGACTACCCATTTCAAATGCTCTAAGGTAAACCCTTAGAAAGAAAAAAGAACAAAAGAGCAACATCTTGTACTTTTTTTATTTTTTATTAAATGACCCCCAGCTCTCGGACTGTAAGTAGTAGCCATTATTTACTTCAAGAGAGGCTGATCATGAGCAGGTCCAACTTCGACTACTAAAGGGAATGGTACCATGATGTAATTCTTGTAAGGGAATTTAATTGCATTAAAATCAGTTTCCAAATAAAACTAGATCATGATTAAAGCTACTTAAATAAATATTTGTATCAGTTTATGTAAAGGGAAAGTGAGCCGAGCAGTGTGGCTACTAGAGAAGCTGCAGTAGTAAACACTCAGTTGTCAGGTGGCCACAGTGACTCAGCAGGCGGTTTGACACTTTCTGTCTGTGCATTCTTCTTACACACTTGCTCCAGCATCTTTTAAAAATGGCCAGCAATTACAAAGTACTTGCAGAGGATGCTCAGTTCCAAATAGAACTGACCCAGGCAGGGGGTAAATTAGTGGTTGCCGATTTCACTTCGGCGAGGTAGGTTACTGGATGAGTTTACAGCCTTAGAAGAGTTATCGCATTTTTTTTTTTTTTTTTTTACCTATAAGGTTGGCTTGGAATATAGGTGAGTAACAGATATTGGATACATTGTGTTTTAAATAGTATCTGTATGGCTGGAAAACATGTCATCTGTGTCCTGTAGAATTTAAAATTAATAGATTTTTTTTTTTTTAAATGTATGGATTAGCCATGAAAACGGAGAAATTCCATATCGGAAATATGAAAAGATAGCACAGACATGATTATAGTTATCTTGGGTTAATGTTAAAAATCCATTAATTTGGTTATTGAAGTTATCTTGGATAAGTTTTAGGAATTCCAATACTTTTGTTTTTACAGTATTACCTTCTGGACTTTGTTTTAGCCTGTGCATTATTATCCTGCTAGGGAGGTCCCTGAGGCATTGTTTGGTATTCTGTTTTTAAATTGCTTGATGAATAAGATTCAGGAGAAGCTACAGCTTCAGTTCAAGTATTTTAAAGTGTTTGTTTCCACTCAAGGATGAGTGAGGCAAGTCACCATCATCTTAAATGTCAGGACCAACTTGCCTAGCCCCGGGCTCCTATGCTCCTCATGGGGCAGTGTAGAATTGGATGATGATGATGATAGTGTTTGTTTCCATTGTATCATTTGCTAACACTTTGATAAAATATGAGGACAGCTACACAGGTGTTTAAGTCCTTGTTCTTAAAAAAATTAATGTGTGTTAGATATCACAGGGGATTAAAATTTGATTTTTGACCAAAATAGTTGAACAGAACAAGCAAAGGGAGGCAGAAGATAAGTGGAGAGACTGAATGGGGCTTCATGATATGAGTGTAAATAAAGATAAAACAAAAGTGATATGGCTGGTGGTAGTACTGTCAAGCAGAGGGAGAGTGGCCATGTGAGGTTTTCTGCAAGGGTGTGGGAAATAACTCCATCTTGTGCAGTATTTGTGATAAGTGGGTACTTAAAGAGATATGGTAGTATTAGAGGTAGACTGTGAGATATTGCTGATTTCATGTGTGTAGTATGTTAGGAAGAGCCTGTAGAGATTGTCAGGCATGGACGGATTGATTTTGCTGGTGCGTCTGTTGAATGTGCAGAAGAATTTTGTTATTTGGGGGACATGTTATGTGCTGGAGGTGGGGCCAAAACTGTCTCTGTGGCTAGGGTAAGGAGTGGTGGGAGGAAGTTCAAGGGGCTGTTGCCTCTCCAGACATTTAGAGGGCTCTCCATCCATGCTAAGGGATCTTTGTATGGAGTATATGGGAGGAGTGTAGTGCTGTATGGTAGTGAGATGTGGGCAGTAAAGGAAGAGGATAGTTATAAGCTCAAACATACAGAAATGGCACACTAGATGGATGTGCACCAAGTGCATCCTTGAAGCAAGGTCTGGGGGGCTAGGTTTATGATTGAAGAGAGGAGTGGTGGGACTGGAATGTAATGGTGTTGTGATGTGGAGGGATTAATTTAAATGGTTTTGGCTTGTTGAGAGGATGGAGGATGACAGTTGGGTGTGAAGGGTGATAAATGTGAATTTCGGGGTAGGGTTGAGAGGGGCAGACCAAAAAGACCTTGGACAGGGTCATGGAGTATGACTTATGGGATAAGGGACTGAATAGGGAGGCTTCCTGAGATCAGGCAGCATGGCAAGCTGCCATTTGGTGACCAAGCCTTCACATGCAAGCATATTGGAGCTTTAATAAATTATACAAAATTAGACAATGTAAATAAAGCCTATATACTGTGTATATGTGTGTTTGTATACGGTATTTGTTCATTCATTCATTTCTGAAGGCTCCAGCATGCTTGCATGAGTCGCCTTGGTCACCTAATGGTGGCTGTTCATGCTGCTTGATCTCTGGCAGCTTCCATATCAGTCCTTTATCCCTGAGGTCACAATGACTCATCCCAGGTCTTTTTCGGTCTGCCTCTCACAACCGTACCCCTAATATTAACACTTCTCACCTTCTGCACCCAGTTATCATCCTCCATCCTCTCCATATACCCAAACCATCTCAGTCTACCCCTCCTCATCACATCACCAATACACTCCAGTCCCATTCTACCCCTCAACTCTTATTGTCAGGAGAGACAGCAGCTCACTGAACTTCTTTCAACCACTCCTACTGATCATTGCATTGCTGAACCCGAAACTGTTAATTTGTTGTCAGATGTGGTCCGTGTCAGCGCATTGCTCCAGTGTTTGAAGAGATGGCAAGAAAATTCCCTAATGCTGTATTTCTCAAGATTGATGTGAACCAGTGTCAAGGTGCTGCAGCCTCCCAGGGAGTAACAGCCACGCCAACATTTATATTTTATAGGAACAAAGTTAGTTATAAACTTTGTATTTGTGCAGGCTTTTGTATTTAATGTAAGCATATGCTGACAGTTTTCATTTGTTGCAAATCATATTGTTTTGTTTCACAGTGCCATAATTTGTTCATATGAGAGAATTATACCCACACACTGAACTTGGGTTTATAGTGAGGGTCAGGTCAGGCCAAAACTGTCGTACAGTATCTTTACCGCTACTGTATTCACAGTTTTAGTATGTGGGTGTATATTCTTACTTATTGTGAAATTCTATATATCTATCTATCTATCTCTTGCCAGACACAAACAAATTGCCTCCATTTCGCCCTGTCCCCTGCCATTTCACTGCTTCTCCCAGCTCACACCTTCCTCTCTCGTGAAATTGATATATCATTTAAATTTTGTCATTTAGTTACCATACAGTGGTATATCCAGAAGGGCAGCCAGGGTGGCACAAAATACTTGGCCACTTCAGATTTCCAGGGGACTGCCCCCAGGCTGCCCAGATGTTAGGTAATCATTTACTTTTTACTTATGTAAAAATCTGTTTCCTTAATTTTTTCTGTCTTTTTTATTTTTGTGTGTTTTGAATTATTTTCTGCCACGTTTTTATCAGCAGTTAGTGGTACTCATTTTTGCAATA
>JAGKTI010009193.1:3602-20662 GCA_018397915.1 Birgus latro | reverse complement strand
TATATATATATATATATACATACATACAGTATATATATATATATACTGTATAAATATACTGTATATATATATATATACTGTATATATATAAATATTTCTACTAGTTCTGCACAAACAAAACTGCTATGGACTGAACTGGTCTCATCATCTCCATTTGTTCAAGTTTTCCAGTCATGTAAATTTTAAACAGCTCTAGAAAATGCTATCCTTGAGATACACATGGTAGAGATTTTTTTTTTACATGCGAGAATCTTTGTGTACTGTGGTTCTCTTGTGAGCTTGTGAACTTGTACGATTACCATCTTGATTATGTTAACTAAATACTGGAAATAAAAACCTAATGACTACTTTAAACACTGCATATATATTATTACACTCTGATGGAATGGTCAGATAGCTAAAAGTCAAAATAGTCATGCATGAACAAGGGGAGTCCTGAAAATGGGAGGAGGGAAAAATGTGCAGCTATGTAAAAGCAAGGAAACAATTTTGTAATATCATCCATCCCCTAGAAGAAAAGTCATGACTAATACTGAAGATGACCAAGTGCATGCTTAAGCAGCTGGAAAATAGTGCAGTTGCAGACAGGGGTAATGGTCCATGTAGTTTAGTCCTTCACCTCAACTTGGACCAGATGTTTGCCCAACTTCGCCTTAACTTGCTCATATATGGTGGATTATTCTACTTACAACAAAGAACTGAACCAATTTTCATACTTTCTGCAGTGATGAGGACCAAAACTTATGCTTATAACTGAAATGGATCTTCTTTATTTCCATTATCCAATCCTATGTCGCCCCACAGAGGAACGTAGGAAGCCAGGG
Organism: Birgus latro; assembly: GCA_018397915.1. Taxonomy (NCBI): domain Eukaryota; kingdom Metazoa; phylum Arthropoda; class Malacostraca; order Decapoda; family Coenobitidae; genus Birgus; species Birgus latro. The sequence goes on along the minus strand of JAGKTI010009193.1, from coordinate 19,838 downwards.
TACTGCAATTAAATCAATGATATGGCTCGCTACTTCTGTCTGCCACCACACCTCAACATAAAACTGGCCACAGCAACACTATCCAACATGGAATACTTCTTGTACATTAATACTCCACGCACACATACTAGCCTTGCCATCCTACTTTAGTCATATTTTAAGTGCATTAGGAGATTTCTTGACACCTCTGCCAGAGTGATTTTTTCTCCATATTACACCTGAGTGTCATCTTGTATGTTACTGATAGAAACTATGTCTTGTTTGAGTAAAATAACATACAAAAGAATGCTACATTGTTGCTCAACCCAAGTCTGTCTGGCTGGGCAGATACATCAACCACAGGTAAGTAACTCATTTTTTGGCCCAGCCTACAGGTATACTATATAGACAATGTAAGGATATGATGCCCCTTTGTGGATGACAGCACCTCACCAGGGTCTTGCACCAGAACTCTTCCCCATGGCATGGTGAAGGGAAACATGAGGAGGTTTGGTTCACAGGTGGATGTCACAACTCCACCCAAGCTAGGGTGTAATATGCAAAATGAATCATGGGAAGAGTTGAAACAAAGCCTCCAATGACACTTGGAAAACTAGACCACAGACCAAGCACTGAACTCATTTTTAACTGGACACAGATTCTCAATTTACACCACTTTCGATTCACACCAAGTAACTTACACAAGATTTTCAATACACACCAGGTATTTTCATCATCATCATCATCCTCATTGCTGCCAGACCTATTTTCCCACTGAACTCTATGATGTATTTTTGAATTAAATCTTATTCTTACCAGACAACTTTATTCAATGTTGGGATGGTCTCACATACTGAAGCAGTTGCCTATACCTATAGCTCTTTCACCTTAACTTGGCCTTGATTTCATCCTTTTGCAACAACACTTCTGCATGGCTAGCATCATATTCTAGTGTTAATCTGAAGTTACAAGTCAGCATTCAAGATGGAGTGATGGCAATTTTAGGGCACGTTAGAGTAAAAAGGAGTATATGGCTATGCCTATCCCCTCTGTTTCTAAAAGTCTATCCTAAAATGAATAAAATCATCAGGGGATAGAAAGAATAAAATGAAAAAGGTGTTTTCAGCTTGAGTGGGTTATATATGGGGTGAGGTACTGTACACAGTAGTATTTGGAGCTATAGCCCCAGGTTCATATGAATGTGAACCTAGTGAACTGCAAGCTGAAACTGCCCTCATTCCGCAGTCTACTGTCCTCCTTTCAGGCGGTAAGGTGGGTGATGTGAAACATTTATATAAGCAGACAACTGAGTTACCTGGTTACATTGGTGCCACCACATGCAAGCAACCCTCTCCAGCACCACAGGGTGAGGCAGAGTCCAGATACAAGGAAAGAGCAGCATAAGAGCTTTGGCAATATTAACACCATCCATCCAAGCACCATCCAATCCTTTACTGCCCCATCTGGAGTGCAGAGACATTTAAAGCAAGAGTGGCAATATGTGAGCAATAAATGCTAAACATCCACTGGAATTTAACCCTAATGGAACACATCTGGTTGCAGCACCTTCACACACAAAAACATATGTGGACATAGTTTTTCCACTTAAAAAATTCATGGCACTGTGAAATAAAAAACACATACTTGTAACAGTCTCCCATTTTTGTACTTTTCTCATTTCTTGTTTCTGGATTCTGGCTCACATCATCTTACAGTGGGAAAAAAGGCCAGGATGATTATGATATGATGAAGTTTCTTTGGCTTAACCCCTTCAATACTGTGTTTTTTCATTTATTCTTGCTGTCTAGTTTTGTTTAACTCAAGACTATCAGAAATGGAGGGGTTAGGTACTGTACAGCCTTAATTAACCCCATCACTAAATGAGACTGTTTTATGGTGAGTTGCTGTCAATGTTCTTTTTAACCCTGGCCTGTCCCTGGCTGGCCAACCAGAGTCATCCGAAGGTAAGCAACTGCTTCCGTGGGGCCATCCTACAGGTACAGTACAGTACATATGTCATGTAGGGATCTGGTGACCCTTTTTGGTTGACAGCCCCTCTCCAGGGTCAGACCAGGATCCTTCCCCACAATGAAGTAAATATCATCAGTTGGTAGCAAGAATAAAAATAAATCACTGGAATGAATGGGTTAATTCTAGATACAATTCACCACTTGATACTATACCAGTTGATACATTATACCAGTCAATACAATATACCAGTCCTTTGCTATATACAATTAAAAGATAATACACAGACCTGTCTTCCTGGTCAGCTTATACAAGGCTTCCTTGCACCATTTCCCTACCAGTTTATTTCTGCATATGGCACATTCATATTCCTTTTGTGTATTACTAAGGCAGTCCATCTATCCATCCATCATCCAATCCTACGTTGCCCCACGAGCAACATAGGAACACGGGGCTAGGCAAGTTGGTCCTGATATTTAACCCTTTGAGATTTTTGGCCCTCCGCTGATTGTGTCTGTGCCAGATTCAGCTGGGCGGACATAGAGTGCATCGTCGCGCAGCGATATTTGTACTTAATTGGCCAGTGTACAGTAACTTTTTATGGTAGACTAATGAATGTGGTACCATTTTAAAGCTGAATAGTTACTTTTTATCGCAGTATGGTTGAAAAAGGTAAATACGATAGCTAAAAGGCCAATAGGACGAGTAGAAGTTAGCCAAAAAGGAAAAATCGCACACTCTTCCGCAGAAAAATATTTGTAAAGAAAAAAAAGTATTAGAGTTAAGTGAAATATGATAGCACCATATCAATCTACAGTAAATTCCATTTCTATTGATATATAGGTTATGGCAATTTATGTTAGTTTTCACAGAGAAAAGTGAAAGCTCTCACTGTTCCACTGGCAAATATCCATGCTGGTAATACTGATATTATTCATGGTAAAAACCTATTTATTATGCATATCTATCTGATGTACTCATCACTGTAAAAACAAATACAGGTAGTTGGAAAAGGGTAAGCAGGATAATGTATGTGGAACAAGGCCAGATAGAAAATGGAAAACATGCAAAAAACCTATATTGTTTCGTATGACTCAAATTCGAGTCATCAGAATCTCAACGGTTGGATTTATGATGACTCGAAAACGCGTCATCAGAATCTCAAAGGGTTAAGATGTGAGTGACCAGCCTCACTCATCCCTGCGTAGCATTAAATGGGCAATAAACCCCAACCACCCCTTGGATATAAACCTGCACCAGCTCAATCTGATTGGAGTGCTTTAATTACTCAATAAACCCTCAGGCACCATAATTTGGTTATATGGTTACCAACCAGCATAGAAAATGGTTTCCTGGTGTACAGGAAACTATTTGTCTGGTCACTCAATGTAGAGTCACCCATAGGCAGAAGGAAGAGGAAAGAATGAAGGAAAGAAAGACAGATGAGGAAGTGCAAAGTCACCCACAAGCAGGAAGACGAAAGAATGAAGAAAAAAAAAAAGACAACAGGAAGGAAGAGAGGAAAAGACAGACACCCAAAGCAACAGTACATCAAGTGAGTGGATGATTATCAATATTTGGCCATTAAGCCTGGAGAAGACTTTTTAACATTTATTCTCCTGATAATTTTCAATAGCCTGGGGTAGACTACATACTGAAGGGCTACAAAACCTTTAATAAACCTCTTCAATATGAACCTCGTCAATATGACTGATTCATATCAAGGAAAATAGTGTAATGTGAAAGCAAAAAAAAAAAAAAAAAAAGTTAAAAAGAGAGTCATCCTGGGTCAGGGCATTAAAAAGATAGCAGAACAGACTACTCAGACGCAATATTCAAGATAAACTGCTAAGACAGAGGTGCCAGAAAGCCTCCTGAACCCTTAAACTGCAACATTCCTTCCAACACTAATGACTGAGCCTGTGATGTTACTATTGGAAGCAAAAATATATATGTAACTGTTTCTATATCTAACTGCTACATCAAAAATACCATTTTCACGTTGTCACTACAGCCCAAGATTAAGTACACAATTTTTTCTTTTATCATAATTGCCCTATATCATCATGTTTATGTTGAAAATGAAAAAAATCAAAAGTATAGAACTGAGAGGGATGTGAACTACATAAACGGCTGCTTGATGGTGAGGGACAAAGTGACATGGAGGCAATCCTTCTGTGGCCACCACTTCCAGCATTAAGGCATCTGGCTACACAAGGACAGATTATATTAACAAATTATAACAGAACATTAGGGACATGGATATGATCAAAGGTGTGGAAGTTTAAGGATTAAGCCTACAGGAATACAGTTCACAGACACAGTATACCTGTACTAACTCTTCTTTCTACCACACATGGGCCCAGATTCAAAAACAAACTTATGATCAATTCTGTTGTAAACTGTAACATTTTTGCAGGAAGGACATGGAGTACTAAATTATATCTTATTCGGAGGAGGGGGGATACAGCTGTATCTAAGGTCCTGGAAAAATTATTAACTGTTATCTTGCTTTGTACAAAATCTTCCTATCTCTTGTACTTGAAAAACATCTTAGTCAATCATCAATCAAATGATACCATGCTTGCTTTTAAAGGAATTCCCATTATGAAGCAGGCCATGGTACAGCTGATGATTCTAAGGACTGGAAGGTAAACCAAGTGCCAAAACCAGTTAGCTGTATAATTCATAAAGGCTCCAACCTGCTTGCATGTGTCAGCCTTGGTCATTAAATGGCAACACTCCACACTGCTCCTCCCTATTCAGTCCCTTATCCCTGAGGTCACTTTATGACCTCGTCCCATCTTTTTCAGTCTGCCTCCGGCAACCCCACTCTCAATGGTAACACTTTGTCACTTTCAGCACCCAACTGTCATCCTCCATCCTTTCAACATGCCCAAACCACCTCAATCTACCCCTCCTCATCACAATACCTATACACTCCAGTCCCATCCTTACCTCCCAGCAGTTACTCAGCTTTACAGGCAGGAAAATGAAAGGAGTGTGTAGCATTTTCAAATGTCTCTAGTGCTTCCTGCCAAAACAATTCCTAGTTACAACAGAGGACTAAGCATAGGATTATTATTTTGAAGAAATGATAAAAGAGGGGTGAAGCATTATCTCATGTCTCTTGTGCTTTCTGCAAAAACAAATAAGAATCTTATTCTGAAGGAAGGACAATGTAGAAGGTATCACCTTTTCCTCTCCTGTTCTTCTCACTAATACGAAATTTCAGTTATTACAGGTGAATGACAATAAGTTTGTTTGAAAATCCAAGAATGGTCTTACATGGCAAAACACACACAGACACCAACATGGAGCAGCTACAGCAGAGAAGGCAATGAGGCCCCTATCATTTTCATTGATGATGTTATAGCCCTTGGCTCATCAGAAATGTGAAACCAATGGACTGCAGATTTAAGATGCCCTCTGATGGCAGTCCACCATCCTCCTTTTGAGGGCGTGTGGACTGCAGGCTTCAGCTGCCCTTCTGCAGTCCACCATCCTCCTTTCTGAGGCATAGGGAAAGAGCTGAGGGACACTTGTATAGCCAATCAGTTGATTCACCCAGTAATATGAGCACCACCACATGAAAGCATCCCACTCCAACATGGGCCTCAATGGTGAATGAGCCTTAAAAAAAAAAAAAAAAGTTCTTGATAATTGTACACTCACCTTCAATCACTCCAGAAATATATGTGGTGTATGATGAAAATAAATATCATATATATTATGTCTCTATTTAGCCCACACTCTCATCAGCTTGGAAGGCCTTCGAGCACCTATGCCTTAGCAGTTTTTTTTTAATATTAAGGTTTATTATTCCTTTTACGTTATTCATACCTCTTTCATACTGATCCAGATTTTTGTCCTTTTGCAGCTTATGACAGAATACAATGATACCTTGATCTACATTCTTTCCACACCATTTCATGATTTGCACTGTGCTTTGGTGCTGATCTACTGTGATGACTTGGCATTCAAGATGGATAGATGGCCATTCCAGGCCAAGTTGGAGTATATATAAATATATATATATAAGACACAGGAGAGACAGAGTACTTGTACTAAGGGATACGAGAAACCGGTAAGGAAGAGGTGCTGGGAAGCCTGCTTGTCCAATGAGACTGTGGGTCTTAGTCATCGGCTAAAATATCAACATTACCCCCACAACAGGACATTAACTAAACTCCATAAACTTCTGACAATTTCATCAGTTTGTTTTCACCTGACACGAACTGCTATAGTATGTTTAACCTGGTAACGATTCCTAACCTTTTGGAGCTCAGTTGATGGTCAGGTGTAGTTAGACTGGAGGGTTGGTCAGACCAGTAACCAAAGAGATTCATAAGAACCCCCTATGTTAAGGATAACTGAATTTCACATGACATGGTATTCAAGCTGTGGTCTGGTTCCATCAGCTGAAAACAAACTGACAAGTGACAATGATGATTTAAAAATGATTATAAAGAAGTGTATCACTAGAATGGACGTGTGTAAGCTTTCATTTTGATCCAGTTCCTGACCTGTGTGATTTACTATAGTCCGCTAAGTTTCCTGGCCAGGATGCCCCCACCCCACCACCCCGATGACTGCATAATATTACTGCAGGGGAGATGAAGTGCAGTTCTCCATTATATTACAGTACCTAATTTTAAAGCCTGTCCTTGTTTTATGCCAGAAATGTGTTCCAAATAATGACAACTTTTTCCCCTAAAGTTAGAAAATACCATATATATCTCAAGTTTTCCAAAGTATTGAAACAATTTTTTTCTCGTACATTTTAAAATACATGTATTACTCCAAAATATTGGATTTTTTTTTTTTTTTCAAGTTTTAAAATATTATCTCTTCCTTTCATGTTTTAAAACATCACAACCTTTTCCCATACATTCCAAAATAATGTCCCCGCCCCCCTTTTTTTTCACTATGTTCAATAATATCTAACTTTTTTCATACAACTGGTGTTAAAAATTTGGGTGAACTAGTAAATGTGCTTTAAAAGTTGTTATGGAATGTATATGGGCAATTCTTCAGTCATTAACTAAGGATTTTATGATACTGTTGTGGCCCTAGGTGAACTGTAGGCAGATGTTCCCATCCTGCCATCCACCATCCTCCTAAAAACACCATCCTCCTTTTAGGAGGATAATGAGAGAGTTCAGCGATGCTTGTAAAACCAGGCAGTGGAGCCGTCCTGTTATATCAGTGCCAGTGCCTGGCACCTCTTTTTTATGGTCAAAAATTGTATTAAAACAAGTAACTTATAGTGGAGTCAATTCTGGAGGCCTGAATGGCGATGACAATGTGCCCCTTTTAATTAGGCAAAGTTTGGGTTAGTTTCTCCAACCATCAAGCATTTCTTGCCCTCTGGATACTTCCATACCCCATCCTTATGTGAGAGGAGGTCTGGATGATGATGATGATGATCAGATACTGCACATATAAACTTCATTATGTTCTGCCTTTAATTTGTATCTCTATCACCCAACTGAAGCTCTGAATTTAAGGTGGGGGTGGGGTGGGGGCATGGGCTCAGACTTGTCAAGTCAGAATGAATGGACTATAGTTAAAATCCCAATACAAGATAATAACACCTACACTTGTTCTGTGAGCAGCAACAGTTTGGATAACGTGGGAAATAAAAAACACAAAAAAGAGCGGCAAGTTACGTAAAGATGGGAGGGGAGGAAGGTTGATTTCCTCTGCCCTTGTGTAACTTGGCTAGGCACGATCCTCTACTCTCTGCAATACAAAGTGGTGTGAAGATTGTACATTTCTTGATAATTCTTGTGTCCTGCGGGGACGGCTCAGTCAGTGTTGCCGATGTTTTCATGGCGTTTCACCTATTCACTCAATAATAATAGTGATAATAATGATCCATCCATCCATCATCCAACCCTATGGCGCCCCACAGAGGAGCGTAGGAGCCCGGGGCTAGGTAAGTTGGCCCTGACATTTAAGAAGAGAGTGACCAGCCTCACTCATCCCTGAGTGGCATTACGTGAGCAATAAACCCCAACTATCCCTTGGATATAAACCTTCACCACCTCAATCTGATTGGAGCGCCGTAATTACCCACTAAACCACCAGGCGCCAAAATTTGATAATAATAATAATAATAATAACAATAATGATAATAATAACAGGATGAGAAAACATGTATGGATCAATACCAATACTAAAATTAATACATTATAATAATAATAATATTAATAACAAATCATATATATCTGGTTTCTGTGCATCCATCTACTGTCCAATCCTTTACTGCATAATCAAAGGCATGGGGACCCAGGGCTAGGCTTCTCATTCCTGTCATTTAAGGCAAGAATGACAAGATGCTCACCCTCAAGTGGCATTACTGTATGTGAGCAATAAACCCTAACCATTCCTCAGATTTATACCCTTGAAGAGCACCATCCAGCTGGAGCACCTAAACCCACTAGTCCACCACACACTTATTTAACCCTTAGGCGCCTGGGCACGTCTATTGACGTGTTGGTAGAGGGCTAATGTCCACGTCAATGTACGTTTTGATTTTTCGCGGGCACGTCTGAACTTCGTAGCGCGCCATATAGACTCAGTCCCGGCATGGCTGGTGCGCGGGGACACGCTGGTGGCCGAGGGTGGGGGAGGCATGAGAGGGCAGCTGAGCAGTGAGGAGGGCTGTGGTGGAGGGTGGGGGGAGGCTGGCATAGGATGAGAGTGGCCTTGGAACCAGCTGATTCTGGTTTGGGGGTGGGGTGGGGTGGGGTGGGGTGGGGTGGTGGGTAGTGCTACTAAGGTGCCCTGAGGGGTGTGGGGAAGAGTGTATGGGTGCTTGCATACACTTGAACTGATCATAAGGAGTATCACAGTCAAGAAGTACTAAAAACAGGGAAATAAAGTGTAAATAGTGTGTAAATAATTGTGAATACCTAAAAAGACATGTTTGATAGAAAATAAGTATGATGGGAAACATAAAATACGCCAATCTTTATTAGTTACTTCCTTGTTTTTCTGTGCTATTTTAGTTGTAAGAATTGTGTTCATATGGCATTGTGAATTAGTGAGAAGAACAAAAACACATTCCAAAACTTATTTTGGTGCTAGATAATCCTCCCTCCACCACTATGCCAAAACACCACTGCGACCTTGAACACGTTCAGCTCAGCCACCACACATCACCTTCCTCACAACCCTCCCCCCCCACCTCCACATCGCCAAGAGAGAGTAAGTACGTGCTTTTTATTTGTTTTTTGTTATTTGTGATTGATTTGTAATGAAAAAAGAAAATATTTTGGGAAAATCGGTTATCCTGAAAATAACCCAGTTCTGGGAGTGGATAAGTCTACCCAGGCCCGATGCCTAAGGGTTAATTACATTCTGCATGATAAAAGGTAATCGCTAACTGAAAGTAAGTGAGGGTAATATCTAACGATTGTTCAAACCTGAATGAGCGACAGTGTAAATTTGCCCAAGAGAAATATGATAACATGTTATCATCACCACCACTATTTCAGAAATTATCATCAAAATTTTGAGGCCAGGCCACACCTTCACTCTCTCAGATTTGACCAAACTGCCATTACTGGCAGGGGTGTTGTTCCTGTCGCTCCACCTGTCTATCTGGATGAGAAGACCCATCAAACACTGAGTCGCAACTGCTTCTGTAGGGCCATCCTACAGGTAAAGTACAGTACATAAATCATGTATGGATCTGGTGGCCCCATGCAGCAGACACCAACTTGCCAAGGCAGGACCAGGGTCCTTCCCACAGCAAGGTGCATGGAAATAAAAAAGGTCTGGGCTCTTGGGTGGATGCCACAGCTGCTCCACCAAGGGTACATAACTCCTCAATGTGTAGGCTCCTCATCAACACCACCGACAGGGTAATTTCGGTATGCATAGATAACTCACACCCACAACACACATCAACTATCAAGAGGGGGCAACAATTACACCACCTTGTACACCTAATAACTTGGGCTCAGTGAAACTAATGAAAAAATTATTTTTCATGTGAATATCAACCCCTGTAATCCAATGACCTGTTTTCTTATATTTAATTCTTGCTATCTCCATGTGATTTTATTCACTTTAACCTCAACTATTCAACAACCCTTTCTATATTTTATTCTTACTATCGCCAGATGATTTTGGTCAGCGTGGCCCCTTCAATATCATATTTTTAACTAAAACCATTTTTTGTTTAGCTTATTCTTTGCTATCTCCATGCAATTTTAGTAATATTTACCTCATCAGTCCAACAACATTTTCTTTTTTCTCTATCTTGGTGACTTTCTCAAACTGACCTATTCAGTCTAAAAACATATTTTTTTAAATGCAAAAAATTACTACTATGACTACTGATAGATAGTTCGATACACTACTAAGCTACTACTGCTACTATAAAATATTATTTTTAAAATAATAACACATCTGTAAAGTATAACAAATACTCTAAACTAATAAGCACCGAAGTGAATGTGGTTAGATAACATCTGACACTTGATGGATCAGACAGACCTGTCATTTTAACCCACATATTCATTTTAACTCCTTGAATGAGGGATTTTTGTTTTGTTTCCCCAACCAATGATTTTCTTTATGTTAGGAAAGGCCTCCCATACGTGTTCCCTACACATCAACGAGTGGGCTGGCAAAGGGCTAGTGTCCCTCCCCGTAAAATAACTAACTCAAAGTAAAACGGCAACCCCTTATGGGATTATGGCGTGCGGGTATATATAGAAAGATATAAAGGAAATGCCTCTTGTACTGATGAAATATATTAAGACTATACAGTACCTATCCTTCCAGTAGAAATTTGCATCCCATGCTACATAAAACTGTCATGAGATGGCAAGTATACAATGACAAAATCCCAATGAGTTGTGGTTATCCTTGCTGCTACCAAATGACTTTATTAAATTTAAGAATGGGCTAGTCTACTTAAGGGATTTATAAATGCCACTACAATGGGCAAACTCTGGTTTGTATCTCATTGTAGCCAAGTTTTTCTGGATCTCTGGAAGGTGGGGTGGTAAAGGAAGTATGGATGATGATGATGATACACCTAATCCCACTGACCTGGGATTGGCATCCCTTTTAAACTTGAGTCATCAGATTGTCAGACAGGTGAGTATGAAGCTCTGCACTTTCCTTTATTAAATAAAATTGTGGGGGGATTACAAGAATCATATATTAGTGATCAGATAAGATTTTTCATTTTCATCTTGCTGCCTTCACTTAACCTTATCCCACTTGGCAGATACTTTTCGCTCTGGATGGGTCACAGAGCCTTCATTTACCACTTCATTACTACAGTACTTATCTATCCTGGACAAGACTGTGTGGGAAAAAAAAAAAAAATTGCATGACCTGATCCTGATGGGGATGACCATTCTGATGACACCCTTTTCAGCTGTATTCCATCTGAGGGAGAATTTCTGAACTGGTGGGGTTAGACACAGCCTTCACTCACCCTCCAATACTACAACACTCTCCTACATGGAACAAAATCGTATGAGGTGAGAGAAAATAAAGTGAACTAATATGTGATCAGATAAGTTATTGTTCACATTTTTCTTACTACTGTAACTCCAGTCAACTATATTTCATTAGGAAGGTACTTTTTAAACTAGTGGGCTTAGATATAGCCTTCATTTATCCCTTCACTACTAAAACCCTCTCCTGTACTGAACAAAACTGGGTCAAGATAGCAAGAATAAAATAAATGTATATGTGATCGGGCTGTGAAGGGGTGGATGGAATGCTTTTCAACTTTCTTTCTTCCACTTGGGAGATCTTTTCTGAACGGGTGGGGCTATGTACAGCCTTCATTACCCCTCCGCAACTACAGCACTCTCCTTCACTGAACAAAACTAAGAGGGAATAACAAGAGTAAAATATGAGTGTGTGTATGATTACCTTGTGAAAGGGAAAACTGTTTCACTCTGCTAACATACCATTATTTCAATTCTTCTTTTTTAGCTCAACACAACATTAAGATACTTGGGTGTGAGACTTTATGAAATGGAGGGGTTAGATACAGCCTTCACTTCATTACTACCAACAAAATCATAAGGGGATAGCAAGAATAAAGTGATAATTTAAAATAATGCCTATGATCCTATTGTGATGGGGTTTTTAAGACTGGAAGTACAACACATCAGGCATGGTGATCCTGAGCTGGTGTAGTGGACTGGTCTACATCCTCATACACCCCATACGACCTCCACTCACCCTGGAAGACACAAAACAACAAATACTATACACACACACTTGGAAAATTATGTGCTGGCATGTTCTACTGACTAACTGAGGCATTTCAAAGTGAAAGTAGGCATCACCATTTCATTTTTATTTTCAGCTTTGTTTTCCAAGCAGCATCAGTTAACTGATGGCACTCCTTCCCCTCACTCTACTCTGTTCCAGCTCTCTAGTAATACCTCAAGATCTGAGGGGCAGTGCACATCATCTTGTTCCATGCCTTCCCTAGTCTAAAAATTTCAAGATAACTGTGGTAGGTGAAGGCAACCACCATCCATTCACTTGATGCAGATTGTACTACAGGTGACTGTCACCGAGTGACAAGTCAAATATGGAGAGAGCTCGCATAATGCGCAAATTTTGTACCCTGAAGCTTGCGCTTTATGAAAGTAAATGCAGATAAAACAAAAATAATGATATCTTGGGTTGGTGGCAGTACTGTCAAAGAAGAGGGAGAGTGGCCATGTGTAAGTTGCCACAAGGGCATGGGAAGTGATTCCATTTGGTGCAATATTTGTGATAAGTGGGTGCATAAGAGATGTAATGGTATTAGAGGTAGACTGCATGATAATGCTTATTTCATGTGTGCGGCATGTTGGAAAGAGCATGTGGATATTGCCATGCTCCTCATGGGGCAACATAGGATTGGATGATGGGTGGATGGTGAGTCTCTTGAGTGTGTGGAAGAGTTTTGTTATTTGGGAGACATGTTATATGCTGGAGGTGGGGCTGAAGCTAGCTCTATGGGTAGAGTGAGGAGTGGTTGGAAGAAGTTCAGGGAGCTGTTGCCTCTCCTGACATTGAGAGGGCTCTCCCTACATGCTACGGGATCTTTGTATGCAGCATGTGTTAGGAGTGTAATACTGTATGGCAGTGAGACCTGGGCAATAAAGGAAGAGGATATTCACAAGCTAAAACGTACAGAAATGACAATGATTAGGTGGATGCGCAGTGTGTCCCTGAGTGCAAGGCCTGGGGGGGGGGGGGGGCTAGATTTATGATGGAAGAGTTGAGAGGTAGGATGGGACTGGAGTACTGGAGTGTATTAGTGTTGTGATGAGGCGAGGCAGACTGAGGTGGTTTGGGCATGTGGAGAGGATGTGGGATGACACAAAGAAGCGTTATTATTCGGGGTGGGGTTGCGAGGGGTAGACCAAAAAACACCTGGGACGAGGTCATTAAGTGTGACCTCAGGATTAAAGGACTGAACAGCGAGGCTGCCAGAGATTGAGCAGCATGGATAGCCACCATTAGATGACCAAGGCCGATGCATGCAAGCATGTTGGAGCCTTCAAAAATTAAACGAAATGAAATGACAATTATATTTTGATCAAAAAGAAAATCATAAATGACCTTATTTCTGTACTGAGACTGCCAAATAAAAAAATCAAATGACATAATATCATCAACAACACTGACTATGAAGGAAATTAACATACTAAATGGCATAGCACAAATTTCTCCTCAAATGATATAACATCATAAACCTGTACCTTTGTCAGCAATATTAACCCTATGAGAAGTTCAATAGATTAAATGGAATAATATCAAAACCTTCAACTCAAACACCATAAAAAATTACTATCTTTCTCAGTAACATTAACTGTGGGAAGTTCAAAAGATTACCTGGAATAAAAATAACAAATTTACACCCTTCTCAGCAACATTAGCTCTGAATGGGAGGTACAATAGAGTAAATAGGATATCACAAATTTCTACTTAAAAACAGCATAATGTCACAAAGTTCTACATAAATGGCAAGGTATCAAAAATATCAACTTAAAAGACACAATGACATGTACCTTTCTCATCAACATTAGCTCTCAGTGGTTGGTTCAACAGTAGTCTCTCCTTTACACTCCTCCTGCTTGGGTTGTTGGCTGCCATCTATACAATCTTGGCTTGTGTCTGTACTACCTGCTTTGCTGCTGCTGCTGCTGCTAGTGTCCTCGGTCTCCGCAGGACCCCCAGAGCTCAGCATAAGACCCCGTGAAGCCAAAAAGCTGAGCCAAGTGTGCAACAATAGGTAAACATGCAAAGGTACAGAACACTGTACAGTTACCTTCACTTACTGGTGTGTTGGAGGTTTTATGTGGTGCCAGTGCATCTGTTCACATCTCACATCTATGGGGAAAGTTTCAAGAGCGCAGATGTAAGATATAAACAGATTCATTAGTGTCACACAAGACCTTCAACACACCACCCTCTGCAGTACTTATGGGTGAAGGTAAGTGTACATTCCCTGAAGTTCCTTGTTTACAGGCAGGATTTTGTTTTTGGTTGTCTAGATTCCATGGCATGTCTCCTATTAAGACATCTATCCAGCTGAATATAAACAAAGCACTGCCACACAGCCTGAAACTTGAAGCCTACCTGTAAATGTGGAACTGGAGGGGATGGTAATGGAAGAAAAGTATTGTTTTTGGCCTTCATAATGGCATGCAGAAACTTAAATGATGTACAGTACAGACACTCCCCAGGTTATACAAATCTCAACTCATGGAAATGCTGTAAGTGTGACAGGTTTATTACTGCAGTGTGTACATAAGTTTATCATTACAAAAGTGTATGCAGTTACTTCATTTATAAGCACAGCGTACTTTATTAGTGTGTGTGAGTATGGATAATTTGTTAATGCAATGCACACACAAGTCCACACTTCCACAAAGTCTTCCACAATGGAACTCTTGCCTAACCTGGGAGTGTAAGTAAAGTGTCTCAATTGTGAATAAGCAGCTTCTGGTTGTCTCCTGGATATCTTTTGTTCCTAATGGCCTATATCATCCACCCATCTGAAGTTTATTTTAATGAAAAACTATATATATATTTTATGTGTGGAAGGAAAAATGAATTTTATATGTCTGTGTGATAAAATAATGTGAAAAGCCATTATCACTGGCCACTGATGAAACACTATACGCTGCTTTCTTGTTTTCCTCTCCTTTTTATGATCCTGTTTAATCTAGTGTAATATGGGTCACCTGGAAAAATTATATTTTGAGCACAAAAAGTAAATCTTAGGATTTACTCAAAGCACATCATTTTATCATATCACCAGTCATTTTTAACTGCTGTAACTTGTAAGTCCACTTCAAGACAAAGTTTTCTCTCTCAACTTTTTTTCAATTTGATGTATGATGATGACTTCTGAGTAGAGCAAACTACTGAGGTTAATTAAATTTTACTGGTACAGGCATACCCCAACATCCGGCGCATCACTAACAGATGAATCGCTAGACAGAACAAAAGATATGGGGGGACGTTTCCTCAGTTTTTTTTTTTTTTTTTAATGTGCCTGACTCTGGGCATAGGCTTCACAGCATGCTATCAAGGTCCAGCAGTCCTCCTACATACCCTACACCTCTGCATGTCACCACTTCGGCACTAACACCCATCATCCATATTGAATACATGCTAGGGCTGTCTCATACAGGACTGGTGTATTGGTATTAGTGGGGGTATTTTTACGACATGTCGGTGGGTCTTCTGGTAGATCAGGAAAGTCTGCTTTTAGGAAATTCAAATCCTTAAACTGTTCCCTGCCCCAGCTGGGATTCAATCCTGGGTCCATTAGGACTGCAGGCTGCCTCTCTACCGACTGAGCCACCGCCTCCCCGAAGTTAGCTAGGCCAAGAACTCAATCCCTCCCTAGGTTTGAAACGAGCACGTCTGAATGTGTATGTGGTGGTGCACGAGGCTCTTCTGGTCCTCCCTCCATCCTCTCTCTTCCCCCCCAGTCCCTCCTCCATACCCTCTACTTCACCCCCCTGGTCCCTCCTCTATCTTGTCTCCTTTGACCCACCCCCCTTTCTTGGTCCCTCCTCCATCCCCCACCACACTTAGCACTGCCAGGCATGTCCATCTCCCCAAGCCCTGGTTGTCTCCCTCCCCATCCCTCGACCCTTACTTGTCTCCCAGGTGTGTGTGTGTGTGTGTGTGTGTGTGTGTGTGTGTGTGTGTGTGTGTGTGTGTGTGTGTGTGTGTGTGTGTGTGTGTGTGTGTGTGTGTGTGTGTGTGTTGCAGGAGGTGGTGTGT
>JAGKTI010009192.1:19344-31557 GCA_018397915.1 Birgus latro | reverse complement strand
TTATTTAAATCACAAGAACTCCCCACAGCTAAAGAGGAAAGTCATCATCATCATCTGGAACTCCTTTCCCACCTTAGGGCATGGTGAGGAGTAGCAACATTCAGGCTGCCCAAATTTGCCCAATCCAATAGGCCATGCTTCCATTCACTCACCATTCAAGCCCTTGGAGTCCTGGCTCTATCTCATGGGAGGATAGAAGGGTAGTAAAGAGGGAGAAGATGGTATGTAGGAGGTTTGGGAGGTGGGAAGAATGGATGTTTGGGCTCTGTGAAGGGTAGGGGTTGTTGCAGTGCTGCCAATCATAGGTTAGGTCAGACTGAGTAGGCTGAGGGGAAAGTTTGGGGAGGTTGGGAGGGGTTATATTATGCAATGTGTATGGCCCCATGATGATTTATTTGTAGTCAGTTGGAAGCACCTAAACTCCAAAACAAGAACAGATATATAAAGTTAGCATTCTAAGAAACATGTTGGAGATCCTCATCACATACAGTATCTTGGAAATCATGTTACTGTTTATGTGTTCAGCAATAACTAAAAAATGGTAATGCTGCCTGTACTATACATATGCTTTTCTAATAATACAGATACACTTGAATATCTAAATATAGTATGCAAATGGGTATTTGTTGCTAAGTACACCTAAGCAAAAAACAATGTAAAAGATACAGCACAGTACAGTAAAATACCTGTGGTTATCATCTGGTGTAAACTTATTTCCCCAGGGATACAGGCGATCTTCTTTACCTGCCCGACATGCACGTTCCCATTCAGCCTCAGTTGGTAACCTCTTTCCCATCCACTTGCAAAATGCTACAGCATCATTCCACGACACGTGAACAACTGGATGGTTCATTCGATCTGGTAATTATCAGGTTTTTGAAAGGCAAAAAATTCATTTTTAACTTGAACTATGAGATGAGACACACAGACATTTGCATGAAAAAAAAAAAAATTATTCCTCTCTACAACAACCAACATCATTTGCTGAAGGTAAGGGAGACTCATCTCACGCCTATGGCTGCCTATGCACATCCGGACATCTTACGTAAAACAAATAAAAATAACCTGGTATGAAACAAAGTAAAATGTCATAGACATCACTCAACTGGGGGGTAAACTTTTGACCATAATGATAAGCCTCAGGCAAAAACTGTCTGGTGCATGTTCTATGCCCAGGGATGGGCACAAATGCCAACATGCTTGCATGCGTAGGCCTTGGTCACCTAATGGCAGCTCTCCATGCTGCTCGATCTCTGGCTGCTTCCCTATTTAGTCCCTTAAACCTGAGGCCACACTCAATGACCTCGTCCCAGGTCTTTTTCAGTCTACCACTCACTACCCTACCCCCAGCATTATCATTTCTCAATTTCTGCACCCAATTATCATCCCTCATCTCTCCACATGCCCAAACCATTTCAATCTACCTCTCCTCATCACAAAACCAATACACTCCAGTCCCATCCTACTTCTCAACTCTTCCATCATAAACCTAGCCCCCCTGGCCTTGCACTCAAGGACACACTGCACATAAGCATTACATGGATACTATTACATTTTAAAGTGTTACCGTACTTTACTTTAGTTTCAGTTTGCTGAAATATCATGCATCATTAGTCTCCTGTACTGTGAGTCTTCGATAAACGAAAAGGATAGGGACCAAAAAAACTTTTGTACTTCGAAATTTCGTACATTGAAATGATTTTTCCCATTGAAATATACATAGAAATGGGGGGATGCGTTCCAGGACCCCCTCGGACCCCCCACCAAAACTTTACCCCTCCTATTTTGAAGTTAGTAATAACTGTAGAAGTTAGTAATACCTGCAGATGTTGAGAATGAGGTGGCTATTTTCTTGTATACCTCCTTTTTCTTGGTCACAGTCGCAATGGTGAAAGCTGCAAGGCCTAAAGCAAGCCCAATATCCAAGACTCCCTGCCCTCCTCATGAAGTAATTTCCAATTTCCTCTCCAGAGTTAGAGTATGGTGCTGCTTCTTTTTTGTAAAGGGCTCCCCCAATGTGGAGATGATGCAGGGCACATGGGAGGCATGTCTAAACAGTACAAAAATGTGTAGAGCTGTGAAAATATCCTCACGTCCAACTGCGAAGAGGAACGTGGACTGGTTCCAGGAAAATTCGCCGTGAAGTCAATTCGCTGTCAAACAATTCCCCGTCAAAACATGGACGATTCCATCATTCTATAAATATACTTAATATTAATTGATTAATACTATAATAACTAATTTCATGAGAAACTATCAAGTTCTATGTTCACTGAATAACGTAGGTTTGGATATTAGTTTAGAATTTGCACTTGTACTCAATAATTAACTTGTTTCTGCCTCACTGTAGTCGACTTTGAATTATAATCTGGCATCTCCCATAGCTGTCTTCAGTAATTTTTATTGTAATTTTTGGATGCAGCAGATTGAGATTGATTGATTAGCAGAGAATGTACACGTAATATGATTCTTATAATTTTAGAGTATGTCGATTGTTCACTTGAGGTTATTAGGCATTTATATAAATGCCAATGTCTCATATGTAGCCATATGTTAATCCGCCCCGTCCTGGCAGATTCTTAACCAATTACCTCCCCCAATCCCGGCATATTTTCATTTTTTTTTTTTTTTGGCTAAAACCTCTGCTTTTTGAGAAACATTGAAAATTCATAGAGAAATCGCTTACCTGACCTTTAAAATGCTGCTACAGGTAAGAATACCCTCACATGGCTGTGTTTTCTATGGGCCTTGGCTCCTGAGAAAACACGATCTATGGGAGGGTAGCTATTCCAAGCCACTTATAACAGTTATTTATTTATTTACTGGGTGTGAATTTACATGTAGTACAAGAGTACTGGTTTTCACACACTAATATAGGCGATATAAGCATTGTTTCACTCACCAAACATCAACATACCACACCTTTTTTTTGGCGACATTACCTGCTCATCATTTCTGACTGTTTCTTCCACTAACGCCACGTAAACTTTGTCCTTCACACTGTCATCGATTGAGGAATCACTCTGGGCTTGAATTTCATACCGTGGCACGACATGTCTTTACTGGCCAGGTCACTGGTAACAGGTAAGCTGCCCAGACAATGGCATGCGAGGCATACGTCACCTGATTCACGTTTCAATATACAGTACTGTACTGTATTTATATTTTTTTTCGTTAATACCAACTATTTGATGCCATATTTTACACTGATTATAAAAAGAATAACCCACCATCAGCTTTGTAACTCATACGGTATAACTCGAAAACTAATATAATGTACTTGCTAAATTAACTGATATGTAAATAAATGACGGGGAATTGTCCTGACGCTGAAAAATCCTGATGGCGAACTGTCTTGTTATTGTTGTGACAGCCTCGCCGCAAGCGAGCACGGCGCGGTGCAGCACACCCATTTTTAATTTTTCATATTTCCTTTTGCGTCGCTTTTCGTATAATCGAGACAGATACCTTTCATACGGTGGAATCTGTCCTATATTCATCGTTTTCATAACATCGAAATTTCATTTATCAGGTTTTCGTTTACCGACAACTCACTGTACTTTAGTTTCAGTTTGCTGAAATATCATGCATCAATAGTCTCCTTTTGATTTTACCTTACTAAAGAAAGGAGGGTACATACCTGAAATATGTGAGTCTGGTCCCTCAGGATGTCTCCAATCAGCTCCTTTGACAGGGACCCACCAAGGAGCTGCAGCTACTGCATTCTGTAAAGCTGATCTGACATCCTCAGACACCTCACCATCCAGCACAAAGGAGTCACCAAAGTTCTCTGCCTAAGTATTGTTATCAGAATTACAAAAACAAGAAAGGACAAATTTCTATTGCTGATATTTTAAGTGAACTAAGAAAACTCCATCCAGAAAAACCTAATGAACCAAGGCTACACAAAGAATTATTGGGGCACTAGGCATCAGGGTCTGAGGGTGTCCCTGCCGCTAATTCTGTTAAATTATTCAAAACCTTTTTCTCACGATTTTAATGGTGTGGGTATAATCCAGAAGCAGAAAAACCAAAACCACAAAACTGAGAGAATTAACAAATGAATGTGGAGCTGGAGCCAGACAGAATTACAGTACTAAATCAATATCTCCCAGAATTACCCTAGTGAGCCACAACTAGAATGGAAGCAAACTGTGCAGCTAAATCTAGAATTTTATCCCGCCACGTTAATATTTTAACTTATTTCCCTTTCTCCAATATGACAAGCCTTTACCAGAATCAGTCAACCAGACCAAATTACCCAAGCCAGTTTTACTGGTCACTTAGTTGAAGCTTTCCTCCTTTTCCATATTCCATCTCTGAATCTTGCAAAATGAATGTACTGTATTAAGGGGGAAAACAGGATGATGATGATGATGATAAAGACAAGGCAGAAAATGAGGATGAGGATGATCAGGATGTAAACTACCTTCAGGTACTGTATTTACAATGCCTGGAGTATACAAACAACCACTTTTATTACCTACCTCAGTTACATACCCAGTTGCATTAATGAAGTGTTCAAACTCGGCATTGCTGACTTCAAACACATCCAGGTAGAAAGAATTAATTTCTACCCATCTTGCTGGGTGCTCTCCATCTGCAGTAAAAACAGGATTGTTTGTCCCCATTATAAACTTTCCCTCTGGAATCTTTATCATCTGAAAGGTGCGGGATACATCTCCATCTTTGTTAGCCTTCTCACTATACTTCCAGCTTGGGTTTTCTTCAATTTTCTCCTCCAGCTCTTCATCAGTGCTCTGACTGGAGGTGTCAGAAATAGAGGGAGACTTCCTACTGGTTGCTGCACACCCACATTTTCCTCCATCTTCTTCCTCATTCCCACTGGTACTGGAACTACATTTGTCACTTCTGACACAACCAACTGTGGCCAAGATTCCAATAACCACCAGCCATAAATGGATCTTCAGTATCATTCTGAAAGCTGCAGGTACCTGAAAAGGAATACATCCATGTCAATCATTATGTACAGTGATTCCACCACCAATTACGTTTATGAAAACCAATGCCAATAACAGAACTTTATAAATCTGGACATCCTATGCTGTAGCTTTGAAAAATCTGTGAGTCCTGCTGCGTATTTTGTGGACTAGGTCCCAAGTTGAATGAACTACTTCAATGAATCAGGTGCACTTCCTCCAGCAATGAATTTATAGGTGCTGTACAGGCTCATTTCGCATGAGACTTTCATAAAATCTGGCTATGAAGGAAAGGGAAGAAATGAGAGAGAAAAGCAGAAAGAAGAAAGAAGGTAAAATACAGTATGATGCACAGAAGAGAGAAGTAGGGATAGTACCATAAGGAGAGAGGACAGCTTACACAAAGCACATACAATTGTAATGTCTCAGGAATGAAAAGGTCAGTCTCAGTGAAGCCAAGTAAAGGGCTGAACAGCCAAACAGCATTTGGTATATAAAGTACTTAGATTAGGAAAGGATCTAATCTGTCTGGTGCCACCTTCTACTGGTTAAGGAATAATTCAGAACAAATCAGGCTCTCCATGTACCATATGCTGTCTGCCCACCAACACTACTTGTAACAAAACACATATAACCAGTAGTACCTGTTCTGTGCAAATGAACTCTATTATCTCTCAAATGTCACTTCAATCTATCTATCCATAACCAAACACCTTAATCTCTAAGTAAGTGGACAAAAACAAATTGCTTCTATGTCACCCTATCCTCAGCTGCCCTTAAACCACCCTCATTCATATATCTGTACCTCTCTACCTTATCCCTCCATCTTATCCCTGGTCTTGGTCTCCCCTTCCTCTCTTCTTCTCTCCCTTATCTCACTTACATACACTTACTTCTCTTCTCCATTCTCTCCACATGGCCAAAACATCTCAGAGTACTTTCCTTTAAATTTTCAACCTCATCCACATCAACACTTCCCACTTGAACCTAAAAATTATTCTAAATATCAGCAAGGATAGGCTCAAAGGGTTCAAAAATTAGATCCAGAGGATGCTAAGGTTAGAATCAAAGAACGCAAGGATTAAGTCTGAAAGAAGCTAGGGTTAGGATCAAAGGACACGACAGTTAAGGACAAAGGATTTGGTTTTCTTGAAAAGAGATAGTCAACAGGTAGTGTTTACAGTATATAATACCCTCCCCCCTCCTTTTTTTTTTTAAAGCTGCCAGGGAGATGTACAATGTCATGTTGTTCTTCACAGCATCATAATGCTCCTAGTGCAATAACTGTGTAGGCTGTTATATTAGGTTTAGGAGAGGTTGTGTTAGATTAGTTTATAACCAAAACTTACCTAACCTAAAGAAATGAGACAGTCATTGGCTAGCAGAGATCAAACTACTCTGGTTTGAAAAAGAACACAGCATCTTACATAACCCAAGCCAAACACTCTCATCCCCATCATAATACACCAGTATTTTACAGGAATATGAAAATAAGGGAAACTGAAATCAAATTACTTTCCCCAACATCAGTGAGGTCTTCCAGGTAAGGTAAGTGCACAAGAATAATCACATCCATGCCATGTAAAAAGCTGTAAAACTGGACCTATATTGCAGCTTTTATTTTTTCACTTCTTATATTCCTTATAGCATTTTACATGGTCTGGATACTAGCATACTATATTTTTACTACAGTACTATAATTTTTAAGATAAACTACCATAACACATAAGGTAAATTTTCAAAATTACACTCATGTAATGGATACTGAACTCAGTATGTCCACCAGTTACTCTATGCACTTCTAAGCATATTCGCTTCTATAAATATTGAGAGGACTCTCCCTCCAACCCAATGGATCCTTATAAGCGGCTTGTGTTACGAGCGTAATGCTGTACGGTAGTGAGACCTGGGCAATGAAGGACGAGGATACAGTGGAATCTCCTAAATCACGGCCTTACAGTACTAAGCACATTCCACAATTTGAGAATTCTGCAAGTTAAAGATAACTAATCTTATGGGGAAAATTACTAATAGGTCTGTCATCTCGGAAAAATTGCCCCTCTTACCCTGAAACCTACGTCAAACTGGTTACACTAATAACCTGGAAAAGAAATTAGAAAAAGCATAATTAATGGGTATGAGCAATATTATAAGATTCTCAACTGAGTGTGATTGACGACACTGCTTGAACGGACGGGGTATGGGGGAAGAGTTCAAAGGTTGGAGGTGGACTATGGCCTCTCAGCATGACGCGAGTGTGCTGCTGCCTCATGCTGCTGCCTCTGGGCTGCTTCCTCCTCATCAACCCCCCTCAGGAACCCCTCAAAGTCCAGTGTGGAGACAATGTAAGTGGTGTCGTCATAGCACTCAGCTACCCCGTGTCATCATGAGTCATCAATTCTTTGAGATTAATTCTTTACCAAAAGGGAAAGGCCTTTCCATATTTTCTACTGACATGAATTTTTCACAGGCTAATTGTTATTATTCCTGGATTACCACAGCTACTGGGCACTTTTACCTGCAGCAAAAGCCACCATGTCAATGAGTGGCCAGCATTCTTCTTTTGCTTCTGGCAGATTTGTTAAAAGGTGGCCTATGGAGACATAAAAGTGGTACCTTATAAGGAAATTTGACATGGAGAATCCAAATCTGCCATCAGCTGACACCTGTGGTGGTGCTTAATTTAAGCCTACTGAGACATAAAAGAGCCTCACCACAGGTCCCAGAGCAATTCTACAATAAGCTATAAATGACGATTTATGATGCTTGATACACTGAAGTTTCCAGTCAGAGCAGTGGATGGCAAACAACGCAGCCAGTTGGAGAGATCGTCAGCAAACACTGCTCTGGGCAACATGCCCATTTCCTTAAATACCCCAAAATAGGTACATTTTGTTTTTTTCCACTCACTTCTTGCAGTCACAATTCAGCAATGAACTATCAGCACTGCATAAGTATCAAAATTACTTAAGTTGAGATAGTCTATCTATCTATCTATTGCCAGATGCCTTAATCCCATAAGGGGTGGCCACAAACAAATCACCTCCATGTCCCCCTGTCCCCTGCCATTTCACTGCCCCACTCCCAGTTAACACCCCCCTCTCTCATATACCTCTCCACTACATCCCTCCATCTCATCCTCGGCCTCCTCCTCCCTCTCTCCCACTCCACCTCACTCACAGACACTCTCCTCATTAGTCTCTAACTCTCCATCCTCTCCACATGGCCAAGCCACCTCAGTGCATTTCTCCTAAATATTCCTATTACATCCACATCCACACCACAATGCTCCTTCACTTCCTTATTTGTCTGTCTGTCTCTCCATGTGACTCTACATGCTCCTCTCAAATAACTCATTTCCATTGCTCTCGCTCTTGACTTCTGTCCCTCCAGCAAGGTCCACGCTTCACTTCTATAAGTTAACGATGGTATCACAATACTGTCATGTAGTAACTTTTTCACTTCCATGCTACTTCTCTGTTTCTTATCACTGTTTTCAAGGAACCAGCAACCTTCCTTCCTTGCTGTACCCTTTCAAGCACTTCACCCTCTAAACTTCCATCCTTACTCATCACACTACCCAAGTATTTAAAAACACTCATATCTTCCACTTCCTCTTCATCCAACCTCACTGTACATTCACTGACTTCACTTCTCTTGAAAACCACAACATTACACTTCCCTACATTCACCTTTAGATTCCATTTCTTACACACACGCCCAAACTCATCCACCAAGCCTTGCAGCTCCCCTTCGTCTTCACTTAACAGCACAGTATCATCTGCAAACAACAGTACAGGGAGTTTCCAAACACTGCTCTCTCTCACTAGGGTCACTCCAACATCCACTTCCCTACCTTGTACCTCTTTTATAACCCCATCCATATACAGATTGAACAACCACGGTGACATAACACATCCCTGTTTCAATACGACCTTCAAACAGAAAAATTCACTCAGTTCTCCATCTATATGCACTGCAGCCTTAGCACCCTCATACATACTCTTGATGCCATTCAACAACCTCCCATCTACTCCATATATTCCCAATACTTTCCACAATCCTTGTCTATCCATCCTGTCATATGCTTTCTCAAAATCCATGAAGGCCGCATACAACTTCTTTCCTTTCTCTAGAAACTTTTCCACTAAGGATCTAAGAATGAATATCCAATCTACACAACCTCATCCCTTCCTAAAACCTTCCTGTTCTTCTCCAACTAATTCCTCTGTTATTTCCCTAACTCTGTCAATAAGTATCCTACCATATACTTTTCCTATTACACTAAGAAGACAAATGCCCCTATGATAACCACATAGCTACTTCATTTTCCCCTTTTCCTCTGTACAGGGGAATAATTATACCTGACTTCCAATCCTCTGGGACTCTACCTTCCTCCCAGGCCAATCTGCACACCTTCCATATCCATTCTACTACTATCTCTCCCCCATGCTTCAGCATTTCACCACACGCTCCGACAATTCCTGGGGCTTTCCCCATTTTAACTTTCTCAATCGTTTCCACAACTTCCATCCTACTGATTTCTTCTTCTCTTCTCACATCCCTCCGTCTCCCAGCCATTCCCCAGCCACTTACACTTGCATTACTTTCATTCTCTATGTTCAACAATTCTTTAAAATGCTCTCTCTATCTGCTCACTTTTTCTCACTTCTCCACTAGTAATCGACCATTTTTATCTTTCACTCCCCGACTAACTTCTTTGCCACCCTGTCTAACTATCTTTACCCTTTTCCAGAACAATTTCTTACATTCCATCCACTCTCTTCTTACTCTCTTAATAATCTTTTCACCTCTCTTTTCAAATCTACATATAACTCTCTCTTCTGTCTCTCAACTTCTTCCATGCCCTTGTTTCTCATCCACTTATTATATGCTTTCTTCTTTTGTGCCACAGCCTCTCTCACCTCTTCATTCCACCATATTGTTCCCTGCACCCCCTTCCGTCTTCTCTTCACCACACACACCACCTCACATGCTGCACAGATTTCTTCTATGAATATCTTGCACATACCTTCCACGTCCCCCATCTGCTCCAATCCATATTTACCCAATTACTCCTCCACTTCCCTCTTATTCTGCCTTTTTTCCTTCTTGTAACCTTTCCACCCTCCTTGTATGCACTACTTCCTCCTGTCCTTCCCTTCTTCTATTTCTCCATTTCATATGGACCATGATTCAGAAAGTCCACTCTCCCAACCTCTATATGCTCTTGCATCCATTACACACCCTCTCGTCCTGTCATCCACACACACGTAATCAATCATTGCCTTCCATTCATTCAGTTCACCACCCACTCTTTTCATCACTTCCCACATATACCTATGGATCAATTTGTGCCTGAAGAGGGTATTGGCTATCACCAACCCCCTCCCAGCACAAATGTCCACTAAGGCACTGCCATTCTCATCCATTTCTGCATGCACACCCCACTCACCAACTCCATCCACCTTCACATTCCATACTTTTCCATTCATATCTTCAATCAAAAATACTCTCATTTGTTTCAAACTTTTCCATGCACACTTCCACAATGTTGAGATAGTGAGTTTGATGTATGTGGAATCGCCGTGCTCGCTTGGGGAAGAATTACCTCATTGAGTCTGCAATGGTGGGCAACTTTGACTTTTTTCTCAGTGCTGTCAATCCTCCTTGTTAAATGCAACTTTTGGATTTAAGTTAACATTGGCTTCTTCTTCCCCTTCCATGAAGAAGTTGTAGGCTTAGAAGAGTTAAGATTGACCCCGGTAACACTCCGCAGTCAAAGGCAGCATGGGGGATGGGAAAAAAAAAAAAATCCTCTCGTAAACCACATCGGAACCACACGCTAACAATGGAGAGCAGACAATGCGCTGAGCTGGATGCCTGGGCGTCAAGCACAGGTGACATTCATGCTTGGCAAGGGAGGGATGCACTGCGATTGGCTTATTTTAAATGCTATGCTTGAATATGATTCGTTTAGCAATTGCCATGCTTGACTATGATTGGTTTACGCTTGGTTAGACACATGGACTACATGCAGTGGTGGCGTGTATTACATGGGGCATCAGAAAAGCCTCAATTTTGAGGCTGCATCTGCAAATTTCGTGTAAAGTCCTCGAATTACTGATGTTGCAAACTGTTGCCGTGTATTATGAGTCAGATAAATTTTGGATCACAAGATTTAGGAGATTCCACTGTATTTGTAGGCTCAAATGTACAGAAATGACAATTACTAACTAGATGTGTAGTGCATCTGGGAGTGTGAGACCTGGAGGGAAGGAGGGTTAGGATTATGACTGAAGAGCTGAGAGGAAGGATGGGCCCTGAAATGTGTTGGTTTTATGATGAGGATTGGTAGACTGAGATGGTTTGGGCATGATGAGAGGATGGATAATGACAACTGAGTGTGGAAGATTAGAGGTGTGAACATCGAGGGTAAGGTTGCCAAAGGCAGACCAACAGGACTTGGGATGAGGTCACACACTGTGACCTCAAGGATAAAAGAGGCTGCCAGAGATAGAGCACGGTGGAAAGTCACCATTAGGTGACTAAGGCCGATGCATGCAAGCAAGTTGGAGCCTTTATTAATGATATCCTTCTGCCTGTGGGTGACTATATGAGTGACAAGCTAAATGGTTTCCTGTACACCAAGAAACCATTTGCTATGCTGGGTGGTAACAATATAACCAAATTTTGGCACCTAGTGGTTTAGTGGATAACTACAGTGCTCCAATCAGATTGAGCCAGTGAAGATTTATATCCAAGGAGTGGTTGGGGATTATTGCTCAAGTAATGCCACTCAGGGATGAGTGAGGCTGGTCACTCTCATCTTAAATGTTAGGACCAACTTGCCTAGCCCTGGGCTCCTACGTTCCTCATGGGGCAACGCAGGATTGGATGATGGATGGATGGATAAAACAACAAAAAGTGATGTAAGTTACTATATACAATATATACACTATAAACGAATTAAGTCAAATAACTGATAACAGAACCTATCAAATTATAAAATACCATGTTCAGAGTTAAAAGATTCTTGACCATACATCATTTAGTTATATCACCTCCTGACTGGACTAGTGAAACAGCTGCAAGCTTTCAAAACTTCTTAAGATTACCTCCTGCCCCTCATGTACACATCCCAAAGACCAAACATTTGGGCCTGCCATTCCCTATACTCTGTGTGTGTGTGTGTGTGTGTGTACTGTATATATAAACATATATAATATACCGGTATATATATTACTCTATATACTGTATATATATATATATA
>JAGKTI010009192.1:0-14516 GCA_018397915.1 Birgus latro | reverse complement strand
TAACACAGTACAATACTACAATGGTGGTGAAAACCACTGATGCAATCCGGACTAATGTCTGATATATTGGAAAAAGTCCGGATTAGCAGGGGTAAGTCCGGATGTCGCTTTTATCGGAAAATCGCATATTTCGGACTGGCCTGAGCCCCAATTAGTCCGTTATAGTGAGGTCTTACTGTACTTTTAGACAAAGTATTAGCAGGGCAGAATAGGCTAGAAGGGGACCCGAAGACCAAGCCCTGAGTGGGCTGTTCACCGGGGTACACCTGTATATATATACAGATACAAGTATACCCCAGTGTATATATACAGGTACAGGTACAGGTATACCCCAGTATAATAATCCAATTGGTTAGGTAAAAACCCACCGGTAGGCGGGGTATCGTAAATTGTGTGAGTTTTAACATGTAAAGTAATGGGATGTGTCTTTCAGGCTTGGGTTTCCCCACCCACCCAAGTCCAAAACCCACCCAAATGAGCCCAAAAACAAGTTTAAAGCCAATCTAAATGGCCTAACAGCTGTAAAAGAAGCTAACCTAGGCCTGACACCTGTAAACAACTCACTAAAACCAATATATAAAATCTGAAAATCATCAAATATGTCTGAAAGAAATCAAACTTAGTAAACTGTACCCCAAAATGACAATGTTCACCCCAAGTATGGGTAAAACACATTAATCTAAGTTTAAAAACTGTTTATAAATCAACCTAAACACACAATTTTAGTCTAAAATATCAAAATCGGTAAAAAAAATCAAAACCCATCGTTAAACCAGGGTTTGGCCATTGTTTGGCAAGGTATCGTGGTATTTCTACCCCCATCGTTAAGCCGGGGTATTGAATCTAGGGGTATCGTATATAAGGGTATTACTGTATGTTTTCATCCTTCGGAGCTTTTTACCAGACACCAGCCTCATGTATACTGATTCTGGTGAGATATAATCAAGGAACATGCATGTCTGTTGAATATACATAGAGCATAGAGCTAGATCCTCCTTTTCAATATGAGAGTGATGTAATGAATTATTCGCTTGCAAACGAGAATTCTAACCTGTGAAGTATACAGTAATCCCTCATTTATCCAGATGTGCAGTATCCAGACCTGTTCAATATCCAGACACTGGACCTTGGCTCTATTAAACCATTATCAGAATTTACTTAATACTGTAATATCCAGATGCAAAAGTCCCCGAGAACTTCAGCCAAACAGCCGACATGTTCAAACATTCAGCATTGTGGCCCCTGAGCTCAAGCCGTGAACGGGTAGAAGGCTGTAACCCACAACCAGGCCTAAAATGTCCGTCTGCCCCTGTACTGAATGGTCAAAGTCGCATGCTCATCCAATCACTCCCAACGAACCTCCAGCACCCGAGTAATATGACTGTAACCCACAAACGGTGTCAAAACGTCAGTATGCATCCCCACTGAATGTCCAAAGACGCGCGGCCACCGAGCTAAAAATTCCTAATTGCCACCAACAGTGTAACACAGGCCACAAATCACGTGCACATGTTCGGTGACAGGCGTCCGCCTCTCTCCCGAACGTCCAAAGTTGCCCGGTCACCAGGAGTTGTGTTTCTGCATGGCCACCAGGCGTCTAACAGACCACAAGCCATGAGTAAATGTACGGTAAAAGTACCTGTCCGCCTTGTGACAGAAGGATGAAAATCCTGCCCACATTCTCACTTCTCTCCCCTCCCATCCCTCCTCCACACTCTCCTGGCTCCCTCCTCACTCCCTCAGTGCTTACCCTCCGTCACGTGGATAGCACCGACTCGTGAGTTTTTACATTTTTTTTTTGGAATTTATATGAATACTATTGGTCGTATCAAAATTCTGAAATGACCACGAGAAGCTCATGAAATTCTCCATCTAGACATGTGTTTAACTCTTGGAAGGTGGTGGAAGAATTTTGCACTAGGATGGTAAGAAGTTACATGAAGGTAAATTTTACTCCTGAATACTGTTCTCACTGCATTTCCGTACTTTTAATCACTAATGTGTTTTTATTACAGTGTATCTTATAGTTTAAACACCAGTGAAGATGATGGTACAGTATACTATTTATACCAATTTAACCAATTTCCTATAGCATACTTGGCCGTGAAATTTTTTTGTGGCCCGAGAACAGCAATTACTGGTGTCAGATAACTGATTTTCCAACTGCCCTGAGGTTTTTTGTGGATGTTTGTTGTTTATCCATTATTTTTCTTGGTGTTTAGCATTAATATGGATAATTTATGTGTATTTTGTTTAAATATGGCAGATTGACCTGAAAACTGTGCCAAAATTAGGAGGAGTACTGTACATACAATAGTGTATAGGTTGGGTGTTTTTTGGCTTTCATTTTTTTTTTCATGATTTTCTTGGCATTTAGCACTACTCTGGATATTCCTATGTGTGTTCTGATGTCTAAATATGGCAGACTGACCTCAAAACAGTGCCAAAATCAGGAGGGGTACTGTACATATAGTACAGTATATAGTGTATAGGTAGGGCGATTTTTGGTTTTCATTTGTGGTAGGTGGGGGCACTCGCCATCCACTCACTCGATGTAGTGCTGCTCTCGGGTGTCTGCTCTTTCCTCTCCTCTACCCTTCTTTCCTTCAGTCCTCTTCTGGCTTTCCTTCCTTGATTCTTTCCTTGTTCTTCTGCCTACAGGTGACTTTACACTCCCTCTTCTGCCTTTCTTTCCTTCATTCTTTCCTCGTCTTCTGCCTGTGGGTGACTCTACACTCAGTGACAAGCCAAATGGTTTCCTGTACACCAGGAAACCATTTACTATGCTGGGTGGTAACCATATAACCAAATTTTGGCGCCTGGTGGTTTAGAGGGTATTACGGTACTCCAATCAGATTGAGCCGGTGCAGGTTTATATCCAAGAGGTGGTTGGGGTTTATTGCTCATGTAATGCCACTCAGGGATGAGTGAGGCTGGTCACTCTCATCTTAAATGTCAGGACCAACTTGCCTAGCCCCGGGCTCCTACGCTCCTCTGTGGGGCGACATAGGATTGGATAATGAATCGTTTAGTTTTTGAAGGCTCCAACATGCTTGTATCCGTCGGCCTTCGTCACCTAATGGCGGCTCTCCACGCTGCTCGATCCCTGGCAGCCTCCCTGTTCAGTCCCTTAACCCTTAAGTCACACTTAATGACCTCGTCCCATGTCTTTCTCGGTCTACCCCTCCCCCAATATTAACACCTCTCACCCTCTGTACCCAATTATCATCCCCCATCCTCTCCACATGTCCAAACCACCTCAGCCTACCTCTCCTCATCACAACACCAATACACTCCAGTCCCATCCTACCTCTCAACTCTTCCATTGTAAACCCAGGCCCCCCAGGCCTTGCAAGCAGGGACGCACTGCACATCCACCTAATCAACGTCATTTCTGTACGTTTAAACCTGCGAATATCCTCTTCCTTTACTGCCCAGGTCTCACTACCAAACAGCATCACACTCCTAACACATGCTGCATACAAAGACCCCTTAGCACGTAAGGAGAGTCCTCTCAATGTCAGGAGAGGCAACAGCTCCCTGAACTTCTTCCAACCACTTCTCACTCTAGCAACCGAGCTACCTCCAGCCCCACCTCCGGCACATAACATGTCTCCCAAATAAAGAAACTAAGAGACTCACCTGCAAGTTCAACCCTCTCATGCCTAACAATCTCCACCTGCTCTCCCCGACACACTGCACACATGAAATCAGCATCATCTTGCAGTCTACCTCTAATACCACTACATCTCTTGTGCACCCATTTATCACAAACACTGCACAAGATGGAATTACTTCCCACACCCTTGTGGCAAACTGCACATGGCCACTCTCCCTCTCCTCTGATTGTACCGCCACCAACCCTAGATATCATCACTTTTGTTTTATCTGCATTTACCCTTAAGCCCTTGTACCCCATACCATCTCTCCACTTCTTAAATCTTTCCTCCGCCTCTTTTTCATTCTCTGCAATCAACACCAAATCATCAGCATACAACATCTCCCATGAGAGTCCATCTCTGAAGTCACGTGAGAGGGCTTCAAGCACCATGATAAACAACAAGGGACTCAAAACTGACCCCTGATGCACACCAACATTCACGGAAAACTCATCACTCAAAGCTCCATTCACTCTTACCTGGGTGCGAGCACCCATGTACATGGCCATAACCACCCTAACCAGCCACTCTTCCAACCCTAGCTTTCTCATTGCCCACTTCACAACCTCTCTAGGGACTCTGTCAAAGGCCTTTTCCAAATCAACAAAAACAAAATACAATTCCCTTTTCTTTCCAATATATTTTTCCTGAAGCTGTTGAACAATGAATATGGCATCAGTGGTCCCCTTGCCTGGCATAAACCCAAACTGCATCTCATCGATATTCACTCTTTCTCTAATTATACCTTATAGAACTCTCTCCATTACTTTCATTATCTGATCTAAGAGCTTTATACCTCAGTAATTTCCCCTTTCCAGGACATCACCCTTTCCTTTGTACACATTTACAATTACACTCTTCAGCCAATCATCTGGGACAACATGCTCATATATAATCATATTTACCAGGTCAGTGACTAACCTCACCCCAGTATCTCCTGAGGCCTTCAACATTTCAGCAGTCAACCCAGACACACCTGCCGCCTTTCCCACCTGCATCCTGCCTATTGCCTGACTCATAGTAGCAGTGTCAATCAAAGGCCAAGGGCCAAACACTGGATCAGCGGGCTCCAAACCTTCTCTATCCCAATCAAACTCCTCATTCAACAATCGGCTATAATGCTCGCTCCATGCATCTTTAATATCCTCACTGTTCACCACTACCCTTCCATCATCATTCTTCACACACTGCTCACCTACAATGTCCCGATTATCCCTCTTCACCTGATATGCCACCCTAAAAATCATATTTTTCCTTTCTCCATGATTTAGATTATCAAGTAAAAGTCTCTGTGACTTAGACTTTGCCCTGTATACCTCCCTTCTAGCCTTGCGCTTGGCAGCCAAGTACTCCTCCCTGTTACCACTCTTCCATTCCCGGAAAAGCCTTCTTTTCTCCTTAACTGCAGCTTCTACACCCTCATCCCACCACCAAGTTACTTTATGTCTTGGTGGGTCTCTTGTCCAACCGCATATTGCATCAGTAACTCTCAAGAGGTTGCTCTTAAGGGCTCTATACTGTTCATTAACGCCTCTATCTACGGCTTCCTGTTCAGCCACCACTCTCCTCATCTCACTGTAAAAGGCATCTCTTAGTGATTGGTTTCCCAGCTTCCATATTTTCCTCCTAGGTACATATGTCCTCCTTCTCATCACTCGTTCCTTAAGCACCAGGCCACAAATCAACAGTTTGTGCTGCTGCACACACTCCTCGCTTCCTATAACTTTAACATCCCTCAGTAATGATGATGATTTTTTTTTTTATGGGTTTCTTGGTGTTTTGCATTACTTCAGATATTCCAACGTGTATTTTGCTGTCTAAATATGGCAGATTGACCTGAAAACAGTGCCAAAATTAGGAGGGGTACTGTATTTTGGGGAGGCGGTGGCTCAATCGGTAGAGAGGTGGCCTGCGGTCCCACGGACCCAGGTTCGAATCCTCGCTGGGGCAGGGAACAGTTTAAGGATTAGAAATTCAGCAAATCAGGCTTTACTGATCTACCAGAGGACCCGCCGACATGTCGTAAAAATACCCCCGCTAATACCAATACACCAGTCCTGTATGAGACAGCCCTAGCATGTATTCAATATGGACGGTGGGTGTTAGCGCCGAAGTGGTGACATGGTATAGCAGGCTGTGAAGCCTATGCCCAGAGTCGGACACATAAAAAAAAAAAAAAAAACACACACAGTACAGTAGTGAACAGGCAGGGTGTTTCTTGGTTCTATGTTTTTTTTTTTTTGCACAGGGCTATCTAGATGTTTAGCATTACTTTGGATATTCCCCTGTGTGTTTTGACGTCTACACATGGCAGACTGACCTGAAAACAATATCAAAATTAGGAGGGGTACTGTGCATACAGTAATGTATAGGTAGGGTGTTTGTTGGTTTTCACTGTTTTTCTTGCATGGCTATTTTTGGTTTTGCATTACTTTGGATATTTCTACGTGTGTTTTGATGTCTAAATATGCCTGAATGACCACAAAACACTGCCAAAGTAAGCAGAGGTACTGTACAAATAGGTTACAGCAGCTTTAGGTATAGGTTGGAGGATGGGTATTGGTAGGGTCTGGGCATATTCGGGGTGAAATGATGGTATCATTTTGGATATACACCCAACTAACGTGGAGTGAAATTCATATGTTCATTATTTAGTTTATGTGATTTAGTAAATTTTCTACATACATCCATCACAAATGAACTTTTTAGTAGTAAGTAGATAAGGAGTGGGTGTGGGGGTTGTTCAGCTTGTAGCTCCATCTGTTATTGAATCTACGTCCAGATGGTTAAATTAGGTCAGGTTTGCTAAGTTAGATTAAATTAGGTTAGGTTGTTATGTTAGATGCAATGAAAGATGGAGATAGGAGAGCTAGAGACTTCCCCCCTCCATCTCCTTTTTTATGTATGAAGAAAAGCATTTGCGACAAATGCTTATATAAGAGAAAATGCTTAGAACTGCTTAAATCCAGCAAAGAGCATACTAATATCTGTGTCCGCTAGCTGGGCATACTTCCGAGAGATTACCGAAATGACCCTAATGTGTGGGCGAAATGACCTGACACCTCCAACACGATAGTACCTATGGAGTTACTACAACAGTAAGTAAAAATAAGTTCATATTTAACACTGACTACCTAACTTTGCCTTATAATCTGTTTTGTACCACTACAACTGCCGTGTCTATGAACTCCACTGCAAACTGCACTCTGGATAAGCTAAGGCGCGTTTTTGTGAGGCCCAGGCTTAAGCCTGGCTCGAGCCAGACTTAAGACAAACCTCCATTCCCGTTTTTGCGGTGCCCAGGCTGAAGCTGGACTTCAGCAGCGCTTTAACCAGACTCGAGCCAAGTCGATCCACCCCTGGAGATGGCTTGGCGTAGCTTGAGCCCAGAAGTGTGAAGTCATATGTAAACAAAGATGGCATCTTCTCTTGTGTTGTAAGTGCTGTTCTCCCTTTATTTACCCCTCTAACATCACCCCACTCAGTATTCTATGAAGAGTATGTAATATATAGTGCATACACTTCATAGAATGCTGAGTGGGGTGAAGTTAGAGGGGTAATGATATATTTCATTCTCCACTCAAAATCATAAGAGGTAGGTAGTTTCTGTTCAAGGAGAGTATGGTCAAATGAAACCCCAATTGATGTGAAAGGTTACAACAATTTCTATCAGTATCTTTTGTACAGTGAAGAAAACATTACTTTGACTCGCCCTAATATCACAGTCTACAGGTAAATTGTGTGAAATTTGCTGTGGATTCCCTGAGGAACCTTATGGGCATAACAGAAAAAGAATGATGAGGCAATGAACATTATAATGGTGATTATTTCAATTCACTCCATGGAAAAATCGGTATCAATTCACCCGACACGACGCTTGCATGTATAAAACCAATCAAGAGAGAGAGAAATAAAGGCTAAAGATCAAACAGTGTACATTATTAATTTTCAGTTGTCCTCAACAAATTTTTTTCTCCATTTGTGGTGTCGGCAGTGACATTACTTTCTATAGAGCTACTGTTGTTCTCGGGTGCATAAATGTATATATTTTTTTCTTTTTCTATGTAAAAGGAATGTTTATTAGCCTTGCTATCATGGCCAGTTTCTTATTACTGGTAATTTAGGGTACGGTATAGTTAAATCTAACAAGCTAACCATATGTTTTTCATATTCTGGGGACAGTAAAAGCTATTTTTGAAGTTTCATTGAGTTTAATGGAATCCTCTTGTAATGCATAAAGTTATTACTTATATTTATAACTATATACAATAAAGCTGCCTATGCTAAAACAAAAACATGAAAATCTGTAATTTTTTCAACAAGCAAACATTTAACTAGGATCAGAATACAGGCATAACTTGGGATGTAACCTGATATTTAGTCTTCACTTAAAAAATCACTTTTTTTTTTTTGACCCATGCTTCCATGTTGCACCGTCCTCTTCCATATAACTACCATTCGTCCAGTACGCACCGCACTCGCTCTCATTTACTGTTTCTCCACAGTCCTTCCACCCATCACATTCTTGGTCTTCCCTCCCCTATGATCTTCCACCTCATTCACACCATCCTATTCTGTCTTTCATTCTCCACAATTTCCAAAGTCATACATCCTCGGACATCTCCCAAGACGTGCAATCACATCCATGACAGTACCGTAATGTTTCACTCCGTCTTAACATGCAACTCAAGATATTCCTCTAAAAAAGTATGTACACTCTACAAAATACTTTCAATGAAAAGACTTTTTTCAATGCCACTGACATCGGGCACATAAATTTGATCGAGAATATCATGTTCATCATCATGTTCAACCTTAACAGAGCCTTCATTTAGAAGAAGGGTTTCTTCTACAGGGTTTTGTAGGGTTATGAAATATGCAGCAAGCCTTTATTATTTGAGGAATTCTATGGACATCTGCATTAATATACTTCATTCGCCTGAACTGGCCTTTAAGGAAAGCAAAAGCATTTTCTTTAACATATCTACTTTGTGACAATTTCCTATTAAATTTTCGCTGCAAATCATTTAAATTTCCTGTATCTCTGAAGGGGATGAGAAGGTTGGTGGAACGTTGAAAAGCAGAATCCCCTGTACCATTCCCCTTATATGTATACGTATATATGCCCCCACTGTATGACCCCCCCCCCACTGTATCCTAGATCTGCAGATGTAAACAGTGTTTCCCAGGCTAGCCAGCCAACTCGAACCATATATAACAGGCAGTCGAGGGCTGGTATCTGGAGGGGTAACACCTATATCTCTGTGCTCCACAATTAAAGGCCGTAAATAGCTACTCCAGGACTTTCCTTCAACCATCAAGAGTGGGGTGTTACACCCCAATGATGTGATAGTAATTTGTAGGGAAAACAATTACTGGCAAATGAGTCATTAAATGATTGAGTTTTGTATTCTTGAAAACTCGGCTGTCATGAGCAGAGCCAGGGTAACCTACATCAATGAAGGTAAAGAATTTCCCACTGTCACATACTGCCATTAGGTTTACAGTATCTGTTTGTTCGGTCAAGGTAATCGGATTGGACATCATCAGGCCCTTTTATCTCCATATGGCAACCATCTAATGCTCCAACAATTCCTGGAAAACCAGCCATATCTTTGAATTTTTCCTCAACTGTCTTTAAGTCATCACCAGTTGGCCATTTTATGTACCTTTGACCAAGACTGCAAATAATGTTTATGACATTTGAACACAATTAAAAACAGCACTTTCTGATAGGCCAAACAATTCTGCAATTTCTCTGTATGTGGCTACCTAAATACCACAAACCTAGCTGAAGGCACAATTTAGCTGGAACAGGTGGTGTCCCTCCACGGAACACCGGTCTGTACTGCTCCTGAACAATTTCAAGGAGAAAAGCAAAGGTTTCCTCGGTGACTCGCATATTCCTGAAGAAATCCAGATCTTTTTGATTCAGGTGATCACTGAAGCCTTTCTGCTTTGCATGTGATTCTCTGCATCAACCCAAAGGAACATAATGTAATTATAAAGTATGGTTTTGGTAATATTACTAATATTATTTTTGGGGGGGGAGTGCGGGGACACTTTGAACCCAAAGGAACATAATGTAATTATAAAGTATGGTTTTGGTAATACAGTATTACTAATATTGTTTTTTGGGGAGGGGTGTAGGGACACACTGACCTAACAGCAAAGTGGCTCACTGAAGGGAACACCTGAATGAAATGAGGGTCAATTTTTTAGTTTCACACAACCACTGATCTTTGCATCAAATCTGAGTGTTTCCAATGGTTTTAGATGCGATTCATTGGATTTTGCCCTTCAAATCTATTGCCAATCAATGGTTTCAAAAGAATGAATATTTTTGCAATCACCTTAGAATCCACTATTTTTTTTTAGAAATAAAGGTCAAAATGAACAGAATCATACCCAAAACCATAGGAAACACTCAGGTTTAATGCAAAAATATGTACTGAGGGCCTACTAGTTACCCTAACCCAACCTAACCTGACCACCTAACCTAACCCAACTCAACCCAGTGAAAGTATTATTCATTTGCGAGCAAAGTGCACAGAATGAAAAATGGTCTATACTGGCCAAGAAGTTATTTGGTAAACTTATTTTTCTAAGAATCTCTGGTTGTGCAAATCTCAAAATTGTCCAAAATGAGCACTACCAGATACCCAACAATAACAAGGCAATGTGACCCTAAAGCAGAAATTTCCCACACATTCATTACGTTGTTATCACAAATGAATATCATCTTGATAATTCCTTTCCCCTGAAAGTATGCATTGATAAAGAGTTCATAATGCAGGTACAGGTCATGCATCATACAGGGAGTGATGCCTGTAGCATGCACACCTGAATGAACCAAACAATCATTCATACAGCTTGCTGGCCAACTTAATACTTAAATGGCCAATCATCTGCACCCAAAAGAAAAAAAACAAATATAAAAATATATAAATCTGGAAGGCACAACATCTGCATGATGAAGTTAGCTCCTCTTCTGCCAAACTGAATAAGGCATGCCAAACTCTTGTCTGGATGATCCTACATTCAAATTTCATCCAACCAACATGATCTATGGTCAGCTGCCTAGTCTCATCATCATCCTGAGCAAAAATTTTGACAAACTCATAACCTGTTGTCATGAAAACTATTGGCCTAAGAAGCCTCTTCTCAGCTACCTAGTCACAAACAGACAAACTTAAACCTCCTTAAACTCATACTCCTGACCTTATCTAACCAGCAATACAACCATAAAATCTATTTTTCTATCAACAGAAAATGTGTAGATGGGAGGTGGGAGGTAAAAATGTGGAAATACTTGTGTTGGGGTATGTTCACTTTACACAATCTGCTTCAATTATGGAAGTTTGATATTCCAGAATAGTAAAACAATGGCTGTAAATTTACTTGCGCTCCAAAGCCTAATGAGTACGTAAAATGAAGCAATAACACATTATCAGACTTTTACTCACCAAACTTTTGAGATGTGTTAGATCTTACGAATATCAAAACCTAACCAGTCCATGATTCCAGTTGTTTCCTAACATCAACAACATAACTTTTTGACCACATTGCAAACATGATGGTCACAAATGTGTTGTCTCCAGAATTATTATTAAGCTTGCTACCAGAACACCATATTATCAATAAGAGTTCTGGCAACTTTCCCATACACTGTCACTGAGAGTATCTTGTTGCTAGGGTTCTCAATAAGCACCCCAAGTTTGTAACTTTAAAACTTTCCTTATATAATGCCCTTCAGCTTTCCAGTGGTTAACACAACTGCTTTACGTACTAGTGCCTGTTGCCATTAAAGTGAACACCGCAGTGACCTGGCTCATGTATTCCTCTACAAGGGTAGACACAACAGTCGCAGACTCTTGTGTGTCTGCAAACAACATAAAAGTTCCCTTATGGAGGGAAGAACTACTGCTTAGCTCCAAAATATCTGAACCTCCAATATCTGCCACGTTGCTTTCAGTCGTCAGCTGACCGGGGTGTTTGTTTACATTCGTCAGTACGGCTCGAGTGTTTTTGCGGGGCCAGTTTGGCTTAAGCAAAAGAACGAAGCCAAGCTTGAGCCTCAGGCCTCACAAAAATGCGCCTCTATACAAACTGAAGTCGTACAATACCTCTTCGATACACAGCTGTGCAATATCAACCAACGTGAGGAAGTGACTCGAATAATATATCTTTAGCATGTAGCAGTGACTGTCACTACCATCCAGCCTGAGAATGCAACAGCTGTAAAACACGTGTCTGCAGTGTTGCCAATCGTAGGGTAATCACCCTACTCGAATAGTAGTTCAGACTCATTGGTCTGTAGGGCCGTTTTGCAAAATCTGAGCAAAACGTAGGGTAATAACTGACACTAAAACGAAAAAAAAAAATGAAATGGGGCCAGAATTACTGAGTTATTCTTGTAGTAAAATCTAGCACGATAGCAAGGGAAGAAAATTGCAGAAATAAGACAAATAAACCGGAATACTATAATCTACACTATGTATGCATTCAAAAATGTTTAAAACAATAGAATGGTTTGTAAATTAATATTGGTTGGCTCTTTCGAAATGTTCTGGGCTGAAAAATGATACATACTTCTAATAAATCTTTAAGAATGCTTATTTCTTTTGCAAAAGAGGCTTGATTTTGATTTAGCGAGGCCCAGTATCTACATTATATATTCAAATTATTATTTTTACAAGAAGATAGTATTATCTGCAATTATATTCAAATTATTATTTTTCCACGAAGATAAGGTGTAGGTCTAGTCTTGCACTAAAGAGAAGCCACACTTTTTGTTGTTGCTATATATCGGCATAAAAACAGTATCAACTAGCAGAGTAATATCTTCATCCTGAGCCGCAGGGTAATGAAGGGAAATGTAGGGTAATTAATTTCAGAATGGACGGAGAGGTCTTTGGGGGTTGGCAACACTGCTTATCTGTTATCTGCTTTCTGTAGTGATAACCACTAAACGTAATAGTATGGAAACACGCATCTCACGATAGGCTTAGCATATCCTGAATTCCAAATAGGAGATGCAAAGTCAAGAATGGGACGGATGTCACTGACGAATAAGAAATAGAGTAAGATAGGTGATTATTCTTCTAGAACTCCAAATCTCTACCACTCTACATTCTTTTCTCCTGTTCTGTCCCTTCTCTCTTCACGGTTTCTGCCTCCCCCCCCTCTCTCTCCCCCATCTCCCACATCACTCCCCATTATTTCTTCCCTTTCTCCCTCCTACCTCTCTCTATACTTTCCATAACCTCACATACTGCTTCATCCTCCACTCTTTTTCCCCCACCTTGTATCCACCTTACTACTTCTCTCATTACTTCCTCGTTCACCATACCTCATCTCATTATTACCGATATTTTGCACTTAACCCTATCTTTTGTGTCGGTTCATCTCTCACATTTCCCACATTGTCCCCTAGTTTTCCCCTTATTTACACCCCCATTCTTTTCCTCTCACAGTCCCTAATTCCTCCTCTCACCGCATTCCTTCTCTCAGCCTCTCACCCCTTTCCTCACCTCTCCCCTCCTAGTCTCTCTCTCTCCCCACTTCATCCTTTTGTCATCTCTTCCTTCCCCCTTTCTTTCCCTTATTTCTTCTCTACTTCCTTTCCTCGCTCTCTCCTGCTTCTTCTTCCTAACCTTCTCCTTCCCTCCCCTCCACTATTTTTCTCTCATCAGATTCACCCCCACTTCTTGCCAATACATAGCTCACAGTAACACCATTTTCCACCTATCTCCCCTTTCCCCCCCCTATATTTTGTTCAACGCCTACGAAAGCTAATCTCCACTTTACCTGTCACTCGTTCTCTTCCCACTCACCTTTTCCTCCATATGGCACTAGCTTCTCCCCTTCCCTTCACATTAAAACTCCACGCATCTTTACTACCAGCTCTACCGTTACTCCTTCCATACAATCTCACTTTCCTCCCTCCCTCCCTCCCTTCCTTCCTCATTACACATTTCATCCACTTAAGCACTCAACATCACCCCATCCCACTTTACACTCCCCTCCACCATTCTGCATATCTACTTGTACTTCCTCTTCGCTCATTCCCACTCACTCCGTCTCCATTCATGCTACTCCCAATGATTTAATTGTTCCCTACCTTCTTACTTTTTTCCACTCACGTTGTTAGTCACTCACGCACTCAGTTACTCAGCCACTCATTTACAACCCCACTCAGTCCCTAAATTATTCAGTCACTCACTCCCAACTCCCACATTCATTCATTCTCATTCATCTATCTATCTATCTATTGCCAGACGCCTCAATCCCGCACGGGCTGGCCACAAACAAATCGCCTCCATGTCGCTCTGTCCCCCGCCATTTCACTACCCCACTCCCAACTCACACCCCCCCTCTCTCATATACCTCTCCACTCCATCCCTCCATCTTATCCTCAGCCTCTCCCTCCCTCTCGCCCCCTCCACCTCACTCACATACACTCTCCTCATCAGTCTTTCACTCTCCAACCTCTCCATATGCCCAAACCACCTTAACGTGTTTCTCCTAACGCTTCCCAACATGTCCACAACCACACCACAACGCTCCTTCTTCACTTCCTCATTTGTTAGTCTGTCTCTCCATGTGATTCCACATGCTCCTCTCAGATAACTCATTTCCACTGCTCTCACTCTTGACTTCTGTCCTTCCAACAGGGTCCAAGCTTCACTTCCATATGTTAGAGTTGGTATCACAATACTGTCATGTAACAACTTTTTCACTTCCATGCTCACCTCCCTGTTTCTTATCACTGCTTTCAACGAACCAGCAACCTTCCTTCCCTGCTGCACACTTTCGAGCACTTCACCCTCCAGACTTCCATCCTTACTCATCACA
>JAGKTI010009191.1:10183-25521 GCA_018397915.1 Birgus latro | reverse complement strand
TACAATTTACTAAAAGACAAGTACTGTCAGATTCATATATTACCTTCAGTGCAACTAATATTCCCATCTCCAGATGTATTGAAACTCTCAGTGTTTCACTTATCAATGCCCTCAGCTGGACCTCTCACGTCAGATCACAAGCTAAAACCGCCTCAAACAAACTTGGATCATTGTACAGAGTCCGTAACTTCTTCACTGACGGGCAGTTAGCTAATATTTATAAGAGCAATATTGTACACCTTTGTGGAGTGGATATGAAGAGGCTGCACTAAAACAACTAGAAAAAAGGCAGAACAAAGCTGTTGGGACAATTAATAGCCCTGCTCTATAAATAAACTACCTCTCCTACAGGTAAGAAGGAATGTTGCCTCCCTTGCATTATTTTACAGATACTTTTATGGCAAATGCTCAGAGGAAGTTGCGCCATTGTGCCACCTCTCCATGCCTTCCCTCTTGCTACACGGGCATCTGGTAGCGCCAATTACTGGAATGCCACACATCCATATTGCAGAACCTCTGCCTATCTGAATTCTTTTATTCCCCGAACTGCATATCTCTTGAACTCGCTTCCCTGGATTTGTTTCCCCCCCCCAAACTTCAACCTACAGCTGTTCAAGTCCAACTGTTAGATTTTTTTTATGAGTGATGGACGCCAGTAATCTGGTGTATGGATTACTTTTCTTATTCATCTGTTTTTCCTTCCTCTGATCTATTATTTAAAAAAAAAAAAGTGGTCCACTATTCTGAGGAACTCTAATAATGACAGTATTTTCTTCTCTAACTGGCAGACTAAACTGGAACTCCGTATTTGCTCTACACACTTCAGTCTGTGTCAGTCATCTATATAAATAAACGGCAAATTCTGTCTGTTCGTCCGTCTGAAACCCCTCTAACTCGGGACACACTTGCTCTGCATAGACATATTATACCTTTTTGGAATCAGGATGATCCCGGGATTGAAAATCTACCCTTCATCTGGTGCTTGAACAGTTTGTGAAATTCTGTCTGTCCGTCCGTGTGTCTGAAACCCCTCTAACTCGGGACACATTTGCTCTACATAGACATATTATACCTTTTTGGAATCAGGATGATCCCGGGATTGAAAATCTGCCCTTCATCTGGTGCTTGAACAGTTTGTGATTTGAAGAACTCAACTCAATTGAAGTTCCACGGAGTTTGTGATTTGAAGAACTCAATTGGGGGCTAAGCTAGCTTAAAAGTCCGCACTGTCTGCTTTGATGGTTACAAAAAATTTATCCTGTCAACCAAGGTAGCTGAACAGAATCGCCGCACTGATCCAAATATCTCTGCAGACAGAGTGTTTTATTTTAAAACAGTCACGGGCAATCAACGCTCCATTTTAGCAAATCGTAACAACAAGTCACGGTTCATCAGTAGGCTGAAGGACCGGCCAACATGTGAAGGCGTTGCTTGATGTCAAAGTCAGGCTGATGCTGACTGCTTAATAAGTACACAACATTGACGTTTGCAGGGAATATCGCGCGACCTGTTGTACTTGTGGCAAAGGATACAGATCTGCATGTCATGTTAGCTGATAGGGCCACAACAGTCTCTGCCTTATATGGCATTAGCAAAAAGAAGGCCATGGCAGTCTTGGAAATGAGGATTGGATAA
The DNA here is from genome assembly GCA_018397915.1 of Birgus latro. Lineage (NCBI taxonomy): Eukaryota > Metazoa > Arthropoda > Malacostraca > Decapoda > Coenobitidae > Birgus > Birgus latro. Next base: position 23,886 of record JAGKTI010009191.1, on the reverse strand, counting down.
CGTTGGCTGCATTTAAAACGAGCGATGCCAGCCATGAAGAAGTAGCCAGGGTGGGGGAAATATTCTTACTGATGTTGTATAATGCCAATCCGACATGTACAGCATTTGATAAGCTGAGATTTGTTCAGTACATGCAGAGGATGAGCAAAGCATCCAGCAGCTTTCAACATGAAAGCCTACCTCCCACATCTTCAGCTGCAAAATACCTCTCACATCGAGCCTACTTCGCCGTTCTGGAGTGGTTGGGCAATGTTAAGGATCTAAATCCTACTGACTGGGGTTGGAAGCTTCAGAGTGGAATGCTCAATCTCATTTTCACTGACAGACCAGTGGCAAAAAAGAATGTTCTCATTTCGTTATGTCGGTGTAAACAAATGTGTGGCAAGAGATGCAAATGTCGGAAAGCAAGACTCTACTGTAAACCTATGTGTACCTCGTGTATTGGTCAATCTTGTGCTAAATCATGTTCACCTGATGGAGAAGATACTGAGTCCCCAAGCTGTAATTGTTACCATACCTATTTATGATAGAAAAAAAAAGTTTTATTTTGAAGTAGTTCAATAACTGTTGCTAGCAAAAGTTAGTGCTGGTTGTTGAATTTAAATGTGTTGAATTTACCATATTGTTTAAAATAGTACATTACCCTGATCATATCCTGAACATACAACAATAAATCATTGAGTTAAAGGTAAAAATGATTTTCTTATACCCAAAAACCCTTAAAAGCAGGTGTTACACGACTCTCTGTGACTTCTGGTTCCAAAGCTATATAAGGGTTCATGCCGTTGGTGGCCATCTTAGATTTTCGTCCCACACGGTTAGCTCAGGTGAAATGTTTAGAATGTTTGTGGATTTCGACTTACAATGCTCCCAAATAGCTTTCCTGAAAAAATCAGCTTTCTCGAATTATTTTCCAGGTTCCCTTTGAATTTGAGCTTATGCTCCTGGCCTGTAATGTCTCCACTGTGGAAGCTTGTGTTCACCTGTCTTGTGTTTCCCCTACCCTGGAGTCTCTAGACTTTAGCTAGCTGCAAGCTGAAGCTTGTGAACCGCCAATGGTCTGGCCCCCACTGTTTGACAGAGATGCGTGGATCAGTGGTGCTCCAGCTCTATCGCCTAAGAACCCACCCTCATAGGGTTCTGGTTCTGTGGAGTCTGCATCTACTTCTGAGGCCTCTGGTGGTGGCACTGGCCCTAATTCACCTAGGGCAGCCTGAGAGCTGCCTTTCAGGCAACTAGCTCTTCCAACTCAGAGGATTTTTTCTTTTTACTTTCTTCCTCGTCGTCCTCATGATTGCCTTCGTATGGTTGGTACGATGAGAAGGTTCCCGGTGCAAGGAGGTCTCATTCTAAGTGCCTTCCTGAGCACTGATCCAAACCTACTCATTTGTCAGGGATTGTGCTGTCCCACGCCATATCTTGCTCTGCCTACTAGGGATTCTATCGTCGAGTGTCATTGCCGGGGATTGCATGAAAGTTGAAATTAATGGCTTCATCTTGCTGCACAGTTTTCACCTTCATGCATGTGCATCCATGAGATCATGATTGGTAATGTTGTTCCTTCCGGTCCTTGTGGTTGCTATGTTTTTCATTCTGATCCTGTTGCAGTTCAAAGACTTCATGGAGGCACTATTATCTTCCTTTGCCGTGATGTTCTATTCACTCATCTGCACCTTTCCACTCACCCATCAGCTGACGCCATTCACGGTTTTCTACGTAATCAATAAACAGGTTGTAGCCTTTACTCCCCTCCTATTGTTACTGTCGAAATAGTGGATCTGGAATCCCTTCGTCGTGGCTTTCAATCCTCTTTCTTTTACTGGACAGTCTGAATGGCCGTCACGCACTGTGGGGTGATAGTGTGGCCAATTCTCTGTGTACTGTGCTGGCTTTGTTAGTGAGGAATGGGGATCTGACTTTTGATTTCCAATGAGATGACATTTCCATAGCCAGACTGGGACTTTTACTCCTATTGATTTATTACTGTGTTCGTCTGATGCAACATTGGAATGTGACTGAGGTGTGTTCCAGACTTGGATGACAGTGACCATTTTCGATTACCTTTAACTGCTGCTGAGCGTTGACCAAAACCTCACCTTCCATGCAGGCACTTGGATACGGCAGACTGGTTACGTTCATGGAATTAATTTCCACTGACTGTTCTTTGAACTAATTTGGCAGTGATAATGAGTCGGTCTCTTACTTCAATGATGTATTGGACTCGGCAGCTATTTTGTCAATTCCAGAGACGAAAGATCAGTTTCCTTATGGTCCGGCTCCTTGATGAACCCCAGAGCGCAGTTCCTCAGTAGGTTGCCTTGCCTCAGCTTTATCATCATTGTGGGGATCTTCAGTATCTAGTTATACATCAGTGGGTTCAACCTCACCCAAGGCAGGTTTTAAAGAGGGACAGAATGATGTTCGTCCTGAAAGGGTTACAATCCCACCATCAACTCGAGGACTTCCCTCATTCAAGTGTGGAACTGGATGAGGATAATTTCTTGAAATTTTACCATTCCTTCCCCTCCTGTTTAATGTGCAGCAGGTGGACTATGGCTGATCCCTCTGCTGTTGGTTGAGCTGCCTGTACATCTTTCTGCGAGTCTGTCACAGAAGATTACAGATTCGCCTTCAGCATGCCACTTAATCTCGTGGATTTAGTTTTGCCACTTCTTATAACGTCTCCCTTTCTATTTCTCAGCTTCAGGCGGCTTTTTCGCAATGCCATGATTCCTGTCCTGGCTTTGATGATATTCCTTATGCATTTTCACGTCACCTATCTGATGATCCCTCATGTTTTGCTGTTATTGTTTAACAGGATCTGGTGAACTTGTGAGTTTCTGACTTTTAGGGATGTTGTTGTACTTACTCCCATTCCAAATCCAGGTAAGTATTATCTTGAGACAACAAACTATTGTATGTGTAAAGTCTTGGAAAAGGTGGTTTGGCTCATGTGGTTTTTGGAGAGAGGTACCTTCTCTGTCCAATATGGTGCTACTATCCATGGAATATTCTGTCTGTGTGGTTTTCTCCACTTACCATCACAAGGTCGCGATCTTCTCCGATCTGGAGAGGGCGTCTGACACAGCTTGGTGTCATGGCACTATACTTTCTCCTCATGAGATAGTTTCTTCGTGGGCGCTTCCCCGTTTTTATGAAGGAATTTTTGTCTAATCATGTTTTAATAGTCCAAATGGGTGGTGTGGTTTCTAATGCCCGCGTACTTAAAGACTGAGTGATGCAGGGAAGTATACTCATTGTAATTCTCTGTGCTCAGGCCATCAACAAAATGATCAATATATTTCCAGATGGTGTAAATGTATCATATGTTGATAACCTTTCAGTTTCTCTCACTGCATCTCGCATGTAAGTGGTTGAGAGGAAGTTGCATTACCAGTGAACTGAGTCTTGGGGCTTCTGTTTTTCTTCTGCACAGACTGAGGCTATAGTTTTTTTGTTTTTATTTGCAAATTTTGTGGGGTTCCCTAGGCCCTAACCTGTATTTCAATGGCTGCAGAATCTCTTGTGTGGAGATTCATTTTATGGGTCTTATATTTGATTGAGGACTGACCTAGGCTCCTCAACTGTGTTATGTTAAGGCAGCTTGCATTAATACCTTCAGTCTCCTGAGGGTTTGGCTGATACCAGTTAGGATGCTGACTGTCAGATCCTCGTCCTCTAGCATTGATCTCATATTGTTTCAAAACTTACCACGATTTTGAGGTCCACTCCTCTACTACAGATGCCCATTTCCGGATGTTAGATTCAGCGCATCATACTGTGTTCATCAGGCAACTGGTGCATTCAAGTCATTCCCAATTTCAAGTTTGTTGGTGAATACTGGTGAACACCCTTTTGATTTTCTTCACCAGTCGTTGATGATGTGTGGGCATCATCTTCACTGCCTCTCAGGCTTGGTCCCTTGTTCCGTGATCTCCTAGGATTCTCAGTTTTCTGTGGTACTAATTTTCTGCAGCTCATTGGTTTTATGATCCGGTCTGTTATGTCAGCCACCTCTGTTCGCAGGATCACAGTTTGTCCACATCTGATCCCAAGAGTGGGTTACTGGCTAGTCCTTCATGAGACATACTGTAGATCTTTTGTTGGTAAAAAGAGCACTTTCCTCCCACGTGACCCTCTGTGTCTTTTTAGAACACGCCTCTGGTTATAAGGTCTGTTCTTGTCTATACTGATGGATCAAAGACCGATACTGGAGCAGGCTTCTGTGTCGTCTTCCCTTCCTTCAATTGGAGTAGTAGCCTTCCTGATATTTCTTCAGCTTTCATGGCGGAACTGACTGTGACTGTATTTCCAGGCCAAATCATTAATGAAGAACTCGTATTTTGTAGTTAAGTATATCATAGTTGTAACCGAGCTCTGGTTAACCGTGAGTAGATTTGTAAGGAGATAACCTTTGTTCACTTTGTCATGAGATGACAGAAGATAAAGATGAGTCTTGGGTTGATTGTAGCTTATTTCTTCAAAAGGAAAACTCAGGATTTACACTGACTATATTACCCAAGAGTGTAAGATATGAGAGCGTTGATGCTTGCTAACTCCATGAGCCTGCACCGTTTTCCCCCACCGTGCTCGTCGTCTCTGGAGTCTAGACCCCCTTCTCACTTCCTCTCCTGTTTCCTTCTGCCTCCTAACTCCTCTCACGTATAGGAGAGGTTGTGTCAAGTGGACAGAACGGTTCAGTAGTTTCTCGATTTTGGGGGACGTTCCTGTCAGACGTCACGAGCTGCTGTTTGTGGCCTGTTGTCCTGTGTGTGGCATTCCTGCTGAGAGTGAGTGCGAACATCACTTCCTCCAGGCACTACACATGACTTTGACTTAACCTCTAGATTACATATGTATGCTCCTAGCTATTATGTAGTGTATTATGATATTTTAGAGTCCTGACATCTATACTCTTGCCAATCAGCTTTTTGTGATTTTAGTGACCCCTACAATGCTTTATCTGCATTGGAGTCTTTTAATTCTTCTCATCCACTGCTTTTTTTTTTTTTTTTCATTTTAGAGTGGCTTTTCCTCAGTGGCCCTCGTGTGGGATTTTACGAGGATCCTGCTCCTGTGGGGGCGATAGAAAATGAGCAGGCTGATATGCTGGCAAAGGCCGCATTTGCTTACCCTCCCACTACTGTGGAATCCCATCGTCCATTGCATTGGCTGCCTACATGTGATTTTACCCATTTATTGCTGAATGGATTCAGCGTCGTTGGCAGGACAGCTGGGATGCGATGGGGGCTAACAAAATACGTGCTGGTAACGGCGAAGTGGGTTCCTTCAGTTCCCGAGACTTGTATCGCAGGTGGGAGACGGTTTTATGCCGACTGTGAATTGGCCACACCCTTTTCTCTCATAGTTTTTAAATCGGGACCACTCCCCTTCCTTTTAGTGAGGATTAAATGGTCCACCTGACTGTCGGCACATCTTGGTGGAGTGCCCTATCTCAGAGAGTAATGTCGTCGGTTCCTCCTTGAGCACCAGGCTGGTGATGGCTCGTATTGTCTTTCATTGCTGCCTCTGGAGTTTGCCTGTTATATGAGAGAGGGGAATCCTCAACCTTGTAGAGGCAACTGGACTTTTCCATAAAATTTAGTGTTGGTGTTTTTCCTGTTTTTAGTGTTTACTGTTACTTTTTAAAATCTTTAGTGACTTTTTTTTTTAGTGCTGGTCTAATTTTATTCTTTGTTGTCATATTTTGCTGTTTTCCGACGGCATATGAGCCTGGCATTTCCGGCGCAAGTTATTTATTTCGGTTATTCAGTAAAAAAAAAAAGATCATACGTGCACTTACCTCATTTTTAGTCGTCACACGGTTCCACACGTCCCATCTCTTCAGTGCTGCAGGACCTACCTCTGCCCATACTCATTTACTCACCCCAGACTTTTTTCCCCATTACATCCCCAAGCATTCTGTTTTGTTTCACTCAGATCCGTTCCATTAAGTTTCCATTCGTAAAGGACATAATCTGTTTTACACCTCTTCCCAGCATTATTATTTCAGTGTACTTATTTTGGAAATCTGTAAATACAATAAGAGGAAGAGTTTCTTACCACACTCTTGTCCTGTTAAATTGTCCTCAGAGAATAGACTGTAACTGTGTACATGATATGTTTATATGCAGTAATTTAAGCTTGAATTTTGTGTTATTGTCGGTGAGATACCTACCTGAGTGTTGCCCTTGATACCGCTACCGAGTTTTGGCCATAATCTACCCTCAAAGTTGAACATTGCCAATATAGCCAGTATGAAATGTTATTAAATAAATTAAACATAATATATATACGTAGTCTTAACATACACATACTGATGAAGGACCTTTGAAATGTTGGACTCTGGGGATTATGTTGGAGTTGCTCAGAGTTGCATGAGAGTAATACGATAAACCCCAAGTCACTGGAGAAACATTAGGAACTGTGTCCAAAACTGATCTAATGGTCGACGGTGGAGCAGCTGCAGGGGAATTAGGAAGGCCCAAAGCGGCCACAATACCAAGAGAGTAATCCGCCTAATGCAGCCTATTGCTCATCCAGGCTGATAAAACAAGTGGCCTGGTAACCATGAGCACTCAGATAACACCTGGTGTAGTAGGATGCTGTGTAATATTGCACGGCAGAGTAAATTTTGTTATGCCCTGAACTCTGAAGATAGATGTAGACAGTCTATTCCATAACACAGCATTCCGCCATATCCATTAATGTATTAACCTTTGAGAAATAATAATCATTCAGACTGAACACAGGCAATGCCTCTCTCAGTCTAGTGTGATGGTCTTAGCAGGAGTGTTAATGCTTAAAATACCTGTGTTTTTTTTTTTCAAAATACCCTACCCACATATTCCTGAATAATTTAATCTCTAAAGGAAAGTAATTTTAATGCATGTGCCATAGTCTTAAAGAGGGGCGACTCTGCGTCTACACATTCCTGTACTAAGAAAGCGTTTGTAGCTTGTGGAACGAAATAGATATGGAACTCTAGTCACCTCTTGGAGAAAAACCATGAGCATGGGAATGTTGTCGCTCCGAGTGAGACGCCTTATCAAGCCCACATCCACCCCTATATGCATGCCATTATCATCGTCGAAGCTCTCCACAGCCTGCTCATTGTTAGCTCATCACAAAAATCCATTACTTTCCTTACCTTCTTCTTGATCACCTTGAACATATCGTCACTTTTCATGAAATTACCAGTTTAGTGACTGCCTGCAAAATATAAAGACACATCCACTGCACTGACAGTTTTTCTGTATTTCTGATTTTAATGTTAATGATATACCAGAGTTAAACATGTGCAACAGACAGTATGAGACTATAGTATGTTTGTTGGAAGTTTATTTGCCATATATTGTATAAAACCTCGAGAGGCATTACACTGTCAAATGTAGTGGAGTAAAGTTATCAGAAGAGCCACACTGACTCACTGATATCAGCATTCTCGCCTAATTCAGCTCTCGCGCTCATCTCTCACATTCGTGCCCAGTTTCTCCCTCCTCCTCGTCTCCTTTTTGAGGGGTCACATTGTCTCTTTTATGTTCCCTCTAACTTCATCTCTTAGGAAAATCCATCCCTTTCCTACCTTCTGCTTTACCTCTGGGCTCTCCTCACTGCATTATGTGTTGTAAGGGTATTTACATTGCTTTGTGTTACTGTGGTATATATTGTACTGATTTGTTCAACCCATTAGCCAGTACTTGTGTTGCCAGTGTTTTGTAAAGTGGGGACGTAAAAGTTGGACCATCTCTTAACACCAAAAATCTTAGATGACAGACATGGCCATCACAAAGCAAGTGTTCGGGTAGCTAAGATGACAGCACTAGACGTTTTGCGATTCCCGCCAGCGATTGATTTCCTACCTACAGTATTTTCTATGGTGCCCAGTGCATGACGTAGGCATAATGGAGGTGGGTGAGACACACTGCCAGTCTTGCGCGGGAATAGGAGGGGTAAGACCGTGCGAGGGTATAGTATGTTAGGTGCTTCGTGCCTGAGTGTCGTTCAGCTCGGACACTGGTTTGTCCTTTTTGTTTGGGATTCGGTTCGGGTTCGTTTGGTGAGGTGGCAAGTAGCTAAGGGGCGTGACGTGGCATAGGAGGTTAGATGGTAGTTTCCATTCGCAGTACCGTCATTTGCTCCCCAACCACCATCCAGCCATTCGCGGTCAGCAGCAGTGGAGTGAACATCTACAGCCATGGCCTCTTCTGTCTCTTCTGCCTCAGCCTTCGACCCGTTGAGGGGGGCTACTACCGGCAGTGAGCGCCCACAAGCCGCCACCATTGTGGGGACGGTGAAGTAGTACAATGTGAAATCGGGTTCATTCGGCGTCAGGACACCGGGGCTGATGTATTCGTGCACCGCCTCTGGATCATCGCTCCCGCTTCCCGACGCCGCCAGCGCTCGTTGGGCGAGGGCGAGACGGTTGTGTTCCGTGTCCATCAGACACCGAAGGGTCCTGAGGCTAGGGACGTCACCGGACCGGGGGGTGCAGCTGTGCAGGGCTCTGCCCATGCACGGCGGCGCATTGCGGCCCGAGGGCGCCGGCTTATGAATCGTCGGTGTCCTGGGGATACTGACACAATCGTCGCCATGTGCATCGTGACGGCGAAGGCGTTCTGTGGCGATGACAAGGAGGCGTTGCTCGTTTTTCTCCCTCAGAATTTTTAGAAGAATGGGCTCCCGCGCCTTGTCATCCCTCAGAGCTTCGCCCGCTGTGAGCAGGCAGTTCCCCGTCAGGAGCGTCGCGGCCCTGAGCTACGGCCTCCCAAACCCCGCACAACACCGCGGAAAAAGCTGCAGCTTGACGCTCCTCTCAACAGGGCGAAGGCTTCTTCCACCTCCACCCCTGCCCCCACGGACATCGATCTTCGAGACGGTTCTGCTCCTCACGATCAGCCTTCAGCAGTCGTGGAGGGTGTTTTCCTCCATCCAGTCCAACCACCAGAACGTGGATGTTTCTCCCCTCCCGTCACCACCACCTTCTGCTGACAGTCACTTTATGGCCACAGAAGACCTCCAGCCCACCATGGAGGCACGAGCTTCCTCTCCGCCTCCACCATCGACGCCTGATTAGCCTCAGCTTACCAGCGACCTTGATACCAGCCAGTCTCCTCCCTCCGATGAATGCCATGATTACCACCTGAGCAGCTTCGAAGCCAAACAGATCGTTGCCAACGCCTTTAAACATCTCGAATGACTAGTGACCTGAAGTTATATTACAACTCCGGCTAGCTCTACTATATTCCATCCCTTTTGTCTGGCCGGCCTCACACCCTAAGCCCGCTCCCACTCTGACATTTTCTGTCAGATAGGAAAATCTTACACACACACACACACACACACACACACACACACACACACACACCATCCAGCTAAGGGTCCTTATGTCGAGGGCCGGACGGGAGAGGCATCCTTCATGATCCGTTAGTGACTCCTGTGAGATGTTCCTGCCCGAGTGATACATGGCTGGCTAATATTACGGAACACCCGGGGATACAGGAGAGAGCCAGCACTCAAAGTTTTAACATAGGGAAACTATATCCTGTTTTATGAAGGGGACTTATAAAAGACTTGTCTGTACTTAAATGTTGTACAAACCTTGGTGCTATGATATTTATTATTGTAAGTAATTTATTAATTTTTTGTCTGTACCATTTAGTCCAAGAGCAACACTCCTGATACCTGATCCCTGATTTGATATCCGTTCACCTGAATACTTTGTTTTAGAGAACCTAAAGTATTCACAGACCGTTTATTTTTGTTTCCACATACTGTAATCTGATTCACTTGCCGCCCCTGCCACCTCCACCCCTGCCTTGCCTCCCACTTGTTCAAGGCAGGGGTTGAGCGACAGTTCAATTGAGATCGTTCTAGAGATGACAGTATCGTCATTATCGAGTCGACATCTGAGAGCGAGAGTTACTGACAGAGCGTAATGTGACATGTCCAGCTCGCCCGTCACGGCACCCCAACCTCCTTCCCAACGCTTTCACGGTGCCTTCTTGTCCACCACTGTTTCACCTCCATCCACATTTCACCTGCCTGACATTTCCAGGGTGTGTGGGGAAGCATAAATATATAGTGTAAATTTGTACAAAAATTAAAAATAGTGTTATGAAGTAAGGAAAATTTTAGTGCAAAAAGTAGTTGTTTACAAAAGTAAAGACTTATATCCATTTAGTTTAGTAAGGCTGTACAAAAAAAATATATATATATACATGTTATAAAACAATAGTAAAATTGTTACAGAAAATGTGTTATAAGCAAAAGTATACAGTGGTTTTCTATCATCCAGTATATAAAACATGTATTGGTGTGAAAAGTGATAGCAGTCTTTTGGGGCATGTAGTGTACAGAGGTGTGTGTACTGTGTTCTGGCAGTATAGTGTATTATACTTACAAATTGATTTTGTTAGATAACTGGTAATAAATTTGTGCAGTTCGTGTAGTGTAGTACTTTTCTACATTAAAATTTAGAATGTATTATACGGGAAAGTACTCGTAAAAGTATACCAGCTCAGGTGCCAGCAAAAATGAACTCAGTACAAGGGCAAATAAATGTTAGGGTAATATAGTCCAATATCTGTACAAATTAGGTTTGTGAGAGTAAAATTAGTAGTTCTTTTTTGCAGTTCCTGTATTGCAGTAAGAACATAGCCAAGGAAGGGATTTTTTTTTTCACAAGAATTCAGAATATAAGGAAAGGTACGGGTATAAGAAAACGAGCTGAACGACGAAAGTGATCTCTCTCTACAAGTGTAGCCTACATAAGTGTTACAATAACCAACATCTTATATATTTATGATAAGCCTGTTGTGAAGTAAGAAATTAACTAAATCGGTGCCTATTAAAGAAAACTATGGTTGTAGGATAAGAAAACGTCCTCAGGAATAACGAAAGTGATTTTACATGAAACAGGAAACACTCGAGGGAAACTGGAAGCAAACTTTCACGGCAAGTAATGTGTAATAAACCATGGAATTCCTTGGAAATGATGATGACGGTGATGAAATAACGATGATTATCATAAAAAATTGATGCTTATAATAATTGTATGCCTTTCACATTTTTTGCGTTTACCTTTTCTCCTGGTCTCCTATCAGCTATTCCCTCTGTCTCTCTCTCATTGTGTCCCCCTCCTTACATTCCTTGTTCTTATACATCCCTCCTTTATTTCCTCCTGCTCTCCTGGCATTTGGGAATAACCTGTGTGGCTATAAGCATCGATCTTAACTGGATCAGGTCACAGGTGCACCGCTTCATGGCTGTAATAGGTATGCTTGCTTGGCTCTGGGTTATTTATCTCTTGACATTCTGGAGGTCCACAGATTTAACATGTGTCCGAAAGCTATATTGCGAGAAGTGATAAGCCAACTAAACCCACACAAATGGAACTAACCTGATCGAGAAGCGATGTGTTTGTCTAATGATTCAATTAAAACCCATTATTTACCATCATGACACTTAAATTCTCACAGTATGGAAAGTCCTTGGTTATTTTAGTCTGCCGAGTCTACTGAGAAATTAGGGCTTTGTGCTTCCATGCCACCATCCGTCATAAATTTCTCACGTCAGTTCTCCCGCTGTTGAGTATCTTTCCATCCACTTGTCTTCCCATTCCCTCGTGCTTCCCTCTTCCCTTCTGTTCCTCTCATCCTGCTTGTCTCCCCACCCTCCCCGTTTCCCCTACCTTCCTCATTTCAGTCTTTGCCCCCAGTTTCATTATCTTGGCCTTTCTCCCTCCTGTAGCCTTAATAGCCAGAACGATATTACCGTCTTCAAGGTGTGGGGCCAGGAGGCTAAGCTGCATAGCTCAATATATTAAAGTTTGATGACCAGACCATTCCTTTCTTTGGAATATGTGATAAACTATTAAGACACATTTTGTGAAAACCCGCATTGTGTACGGCAGTGATTCCGACTGGAGAGCTATAACTTTATGTATTTACCGTACTTTTCACGCCTCTGATTCCTTTAGAGCATTTCAGGTTTTTAAAACCTTCTCGGGATTGTGTCATCTTTCATGTTTTGCTACAGAAACTGCCAGACGATTTTATGCAGCTGAGTAAATCATAGGATACTAGTCTCTAACTCTTAGTGGATTATCCTCTTACGTTCAGCACAGTTCAAATGTTCTGTTCAAGGTAATGTAGACGGTTTTACTGAGCTGCGAGTGAGAAGAAGCACCTTAAAATGTTAATGAGCATTTAACTAATTGCAAAATCCAGTCTTATCCTTTCATCAGTTTGCCTTTTCTTCTTTTATTCCTAGCTGTATTTTTCCAGTTTTTCATCTTTCTAGTGTTTTGAATAATAATACTTCGTTTCCTCTGTCTCTTAAGTGCTTCTCACTTATCTCTGAGTATGCTCACATTCCCCCGCAGTTATCGTGTTCCCTTCTGCTCACATTCATCCTTGGATCTTTCTGAAGTCATTTCCCCAATACATATTTTTTCCTAGCAATATCGTAAATTATCCTCCCCCCCTCTCCCTCGCTGAGCCTTCTCCTCTTTGGTCCTATAGTCATCTACTTATATCAGTTTCGTACCAGATTCCCGTAACTTTTCCTTTATAACCTTTTTTTTTATATAAACTTTTCCACATAATTACTTCAACATCTCTTACCTATTTTCTCTTTAGCTTATTTTTTACATCTGCCGTAGAAAATTATTTACTCTTTGTGTGTGTGTGTGTGTGTGTGTGTGTGTGTGTGTGTGTGTGTGTGTGTGTGTGTGTTTGCAAAGTAACTCAGTTTTAATCCACTTGGAACAAACTTGCTGGCAGATCTGTGTCAGGATATGATCTATTAATTTGGGGAACCATAGATCAAAGATATAGGTCACTTGACAAGATCTACTTAAACAGTTTTTATCCAATGTTAAAATTTAATAGAGGAATAGTTGACAGTTTGGCAAGAGCAAAAGCATTCGATTTTCAGAACACTCGATCAAAGGTCGAGATCACAAGACAAGAGCAAAAGTCATGGGCACGTAGCAGGTCGTTAACAAATTCTTATCCGATTTAGACCAAACTTGGTGGAAGAGCATTGATTAAGGCAAGAAGGGAGCGTAAATATAAAAATGGTCCAAGGTAGTCGACATAATTAATCTGGTTTGGCTTACTTATATACAACTCTTGGGTAATGATAATACGCGGTCCAAGATACTGTGTAATGAATGATTATTTGGTGTATCTTCTGCTGATAAAATTCCGTGCAAGCATTCCACTTGTTCGGAATGTAAATTAAGTGAAGGAAACGAGCATAATTCTTGTACAGTGCCAAGATAGTGTGTGCAGAGTATTTATCACTTCCTCTTCCTGCTTATGTCTACAACTTTAATGTCTATAGTTTTCTGTTTTGGTATCTGCCATGACGTGACACTCCTTCGGATATAACAGACAGTTGATTACTAAGAGTCATTAAAATTCTTCCTACTGTATTTTTTTTTTTTTATTTCTCTGCACCTACGAATGCATGAAATTGTCATGTATACTTGAAAATGACGCAAATATAAACAAACGAAAGAAGAAGATGCAAAAAGAGGCTGGAAAGGTGTATGAAGAAAACATGACAACAAACTGCTCCGAAACAAATATGTGAGCATATTGGGGAAGACTATAAAGTTCTGACGGTAGAGGAAGGGAGGAGAGCGACGATTATAACACTGAGGAAAAGAGTTACGAAAAGGAGAGAGAGAGAGA
>JAGKTI010009190.1:15395-27432 GCA_018397915.1 Birgus latro | reverse complement strand
TCCCTGTTTCTTATCACTGCTTTCAACGAACCAGCAACCCTCCTTCCCTGCTGCACCCTTTCAAGCACTTCACCCTCCAGACTTCCATCCTTACTCATCACACTACCCAAGTACTTAAATGCACTCACATTCTCCATATCCTCCCCATCCAATCTCACTGTACATTCACTGGCTTCACTTCTCTCGAAGACCATCCCTTTACTCTTCCCTACGTTCACCTTTAGATTCCGTTTCTTACACACTCTCCCAAACTCATCTACCAAGCCTTGCAGCTCCCCTTCGTCTTCACTCAACAACACAGTATCATCTGCAAACAACAGTACAGGGAGTTTCCAAACACTGCCCTCTCTCACTAGGGCCACTCCAACATCCACTGCCCTACCTTGTATCTCTTTTATAACCCCATCCATGTACAGATTGAACAACCAAGGAGACATGACACATCCTTGTTTCAATCCAACCTTCAGATGGAAAGATTCACTCAGTTTGCCGTCCACACACACTGCTGCCTTAGCACCCTCATACATATCTTCACTGCCTTCAACAACTTCCCATCCACTTCATATATTCTTAATACTTTCCACAATGTGTTAGGAGTGTGATGCTGTATGGTAGTGAGACCTGGGCAGTAAAGGAAGAAGATATTCGCAGGTTTAAACGTACAGAAATGACAATGATTAGGTGGATGTGCAGTGCGTCCCTGCGTGCAAGGCCTGGGGGGGCTGGGCTTACGATAGAAGAGTTGAGAGGTAGGATGGGACTGGAGTGTATTGGTGTTGTGATGAGGAGAGGTAGGCTGAGGTGGTTTGGACATGTGGAGAGGATGGGGGGTGATAGTTGGGTACAGAGGGTGAGAAGTGTTAATATTGGGGGAGGGGTTGGGAGGGGTAGACCGAGAAAGACATGGGACGAGGTCATTAAATGTGACTTAAGGGTTAAGGGACTGAATAGGGAGGCTGCCAGAGATCGAGCAGCGTGGAGAGCCGCCATTAGGTGACCAAGGCCGACACATGCAAGCATGTTGGAGCCTTCAAAAACGAAAACGAATCCTTGTCTATCCGCCCTGTCATATGCTTTCTCCATATCCATGAAAGCTGCATACAACTTCTTTCCCCTCTCTAGAAACTTTTCCACTAAGGATCTAAGAATGAATATCTGGTCTACACAACCTCTTCCTTTCCTAAAACCTCCCTGTTCTTCTCCAACTAATTCCTCTGTTATTCCCTAACTCTGTCAATAAGTATCCTACCATATACCTTTCCTATTACACTGAGAAGGTAAATGCCACTATGATTACCACACACTGCTTTTTCCCCTTTTCCTTTGTACAGAGGAATAATTATAACTGACTTCCAATCCTCCGGGACTCTACCCTCCTCCCACGCCAATCTGGACACTTTCCACATCCATTCTGCGTCTATCTCTCCCCCATGCTTCAGCATTTCACCACACACTCGATCAATTCCTGGGGCTTTCCCCATTTAAACTTTCTTCATTGCTTCCACCACTTCCATCCTACTAATTTCTTCCTCTTTTCTCACAACCCTCCTTCTTCCCACCATTCCCCAGCCACTTATACTTGCATTGCTTTCATTCTCCATATTCAACAGTTCATTAAAGTGTTCTCTTCATCTGTTTACTTTTTCTCCCTTCTCCACTAGTAATCTACCATTTTTATCTTTCACACCCCCACTGACTTTGTTGGCACCCTGTCTAGCTCTCTTTACTTCCTTCCAGAACATTTTCTTACATTCCCTCCACTTTACACTCAAATTCCTTTCAAATTCCTCATCCACTCTCTTCTTACTCTCTCGTACTAATCTTTTCACCTCTCTCCTCCTCTCTACATATAACTCTCTCGTCCGTCTTTTAGCTTCTTCAACGCCCCTGTTGCTCATCCACTCATTATATACTTTCTTCTTTTGTGCCACAGCCTCTCTCACCTCTTCAGTCCACCATGCTGTTCTCTGAACCCCCTTGCGTCTTCTCTGAACCCCACACACCACCTCACATGCTGCACAGATTTCTTCTGTGAATATCTTGCACACACCTTCCACATCCCCCATCTGCTCCAATCTATATTTACCCAATCATTCCTCCACTTCCCTTTTATATTCAGCCTTTATTCCATCCTCTTGCAACTTTTCTACCCTCCTTGTAAGAAATACTTCCTCCTATCCTTCCCTTCTCTTCCTCCATCTTGTTTGGATTCTGATTCTGGCCACCACCAAGTGGTGGTCAGGAAGTCCACTCCCCCAACCTCTATATACTTGCATCCATTACACATCTTTTCATCCTTTCATCCACACACACACATAGTCAATCATTGCCTTCCGTTCATTAGATATTTTTCTATGGCATGGTAAAAAATTTTTGATTTTCACCTAAATTCACCTCATCATATTGACAATTTATTTTCTTTGTTTTTCTTTTATATACTACAATAAACTACAACTATTCATCTTTAAAATAACACCACAACCAGCATTCAGTCATAACAGATGTATTTACACTGACCAATCAAAGAAAAAGATTGTTAAGTGAATATGTGGGTGAGAATCATAAAAAAATTTGAATCTTTTTCCTTCTGCTTTACCACGCAATAAAATGCATAAATAATCATAGTCTATATTGCACTGTAAAGGCAATTTTTTTTGTAGTTTTGCATGGTTTAAACCAGATTTATATATCTTTATTAGATTTTTATTGCTAAATATTTTTCTACAGCAAGGTATAAAATTTTTTATTTTCACCTGATTTCACCTTTTCATTTTGACTTTTTTGTCTTTAGTTGCCTTTTTTGAATATACTATGATAAACTACAACTATCCAGCTTCAGAATAACACCATAACCATTATTCAGTAAAAAAAGATGTATTTACACTGACTGATCAAAGAAAAAGATTGCTAAGTGAATATGCAGCCGTGAATCATTTTAAAAAAATTCCATTTTTTTTCCTTTTGCTTTACCATGCAAGAAAATGCATAAATAACCATAATCTGTATAGCTCTGTAAAGGTAATTTAATGTAGTTTGCATGATTTAATTCAGATTTTTATATATTTAATAGTTTTTTTTGCTGAATACTTTTCTACGGAGAGGTATAAAATATATGGTTTATGCCTAACATCAACTCATCATTTTGACTTTTTATTTTCTTTATTTTCCCTTCTTGAACATACCACATTCATATAATTATTGATTATGTGTGTGTGGATGAAAGAATAAGGTGTGTAATAGATGCAAGAGTATATATATAGAGGTTGGGGGAGTGGACTATCAGACCACCACTTGGTGGGCGTCAGAATCAAAGTCCAAACGAAATGGAGAAATAGAAGAAGAGAAGGACTGGAGGAAGTAGTTCATGCAAGGAGGGTGGAAAAGTTACAAGAGGATGGAAAAAGGCAGAATATAACAGGGAAGTGGAGGAGCGATTAGGTAAATATAGATTGGAGCAGATGGGGGACGTGGAAGGTGTGTGCAAGATACTCACAGAAGAAATCTGTGCAGCATGTGAGGTGGTGTGTGGGGTGAAGAGAGGGCGAAAGAGGGTTCAGGAAACAGCAAGGTGGACTGATGAGGTGAGAGAGGCTGTGGCACAAAAGAAGAATGCTTATAGTGAGTGGATGAGAAACAGGGGTGTGGAAGAATTTGAGAGATGGAAGAGAGAGTTATATGTAGAGAGGAAGAGAGAGGTGAAATGATTAGTAAGAGAGAGTAAGAAGAGAGTGGATGAGGAATTTGGAAGGAACTTGTGTAAAGTAGAGGGAATGTAAGAAAATGTTCTGGAAAGAGGTAAAGAGAGGTAGACAGGGTGCCCAAGAAGTAAGTTGGGGAGTGAAAGATAAAAATGGTAGATAACTAGTGGAGAAGGAAGAAAAAGTGAGCAGATGGAGAGAACACTTTAATGAATTGTTGAACAAAGAGAATGAAAGTAATGCAAGTACAGTCCTTCCTCCAATTTTGCGAGAATATGGTCGACAAAAACCCTCGCAAAATCAAAATTCGCAAAATTCAAACAATTAAATATATGAAATAAAGGCAAATTGGTCAACATCACCCCAAGGTAAGCACTTTTTCCCACTCTTTCTCTCGACTCTACCTCTTAATTTTACGATGATAAATGAAACAAACACGAACTGATATACTGTACAGTGATATTAATGAGAAAACATCATAGGTAAGAAACATTAAAAAAAAAAAATGCATTTACACTGATGTGAAGATTGGCATGGTGTACGGGACTGGTGGCGGGGCGGGGCTTGGCTACTGTGGCCCCACGGGGCCTAAGTCATCACTATCACTGTTGGCAGATATTTCCACATCTTGCTGTGTTTTTTCTGCCTCTCTCATGAATCCCTCGAAGTCAGAATCGTCACTGGGGTCATCAAAATGAAAAAGGTTAGGGATGCTAGGATCACTGGCTGCTTTGGGAGGGGTGATAGGACGGCTGGTCGATGGGGCAGGGTCTCTTGGGGTTCTCATGAATTTTGTGATTAGAGACTGCTTGCTCTTTGTTAACCCCATCTCTGTGTAGGTCAGCATAAAAACGAAGGGCCCTGTCAACACCGTGGCATGCTTCCTGAGCCCTAAATTGATCACATTCATTGTTCACGATGGTTTTTTTCAGCTGGTCAGTGACGGCGAGAATATTCGCCAGGATATGCATCGTTAATTCTCGGCCGCTTCGCTTTTATGCTGACCTCCACAGAGATGGGGTTAACAAGAGGAAGCAGTTTCTAATCACAAAATTCATGAAACACCAAACTCCTGACCAATAGCGGAATTTCCTTCACCTGCTTTTTTCCTTTCAGTCATTTTCAGTTTGGTCTCCAAACTTATTTTCTTGTTCCTCTTACCTGTTGGCGCCATGATAACACTCGTCAAGGTTAGACTGCTGGGGTACTGCGAGGAGGACCACGAAATTGTGAGGGTCAGTGACCTCGGTTGGAAACAGGTGCAAACAAACGAGGTGGGGTGGCAGACCACTGAACTAGGAGGCTCAGTATGCCCAATGAACCATGACGTCACTACTCGGGGTGGCAAAGTAGTGTGTGAAGACGACTCTCCCACCACTCGACCTCGCAAAGTGTGTGATCGCTCGCAAAGTTCATAAATGTTAAAAAATACATGACTTTTGGAACTTCCTCGCAAAATTGGTGAATCGCAATGTTAAAATTCGCAAAGTTGAAGGATGTACTGTATAAATGACTGGGGAATGGCTGAGAGAAGGAGAGATGTGAGAAGAGAGGAAGATATCAGTAGGATGGAAGTTGTGGAAGCAATGAAGAAAGTTAAAATGGGGAAAGCCCCAGGAATTGATGGAGTGTGTGGTGAAATGCTGAAGTGTGGGGGAGAGATAGTAGTAGGATGGATGTGGAAGATGTGCAGATTGACCTGGGAGGAAGGTAGAGTCCTGGAGGATTGGAAGTCAGGTATAATTATTCCCCTGTACAAAGGAAAAGGGGAAAAAGAAGTGTGTGGTAATCAAAGGGGCATTTGTCTTCTTAGTGTAATAGGAAAAGTATATGGTAGGATACTTATTGACAGAGTTAGGGAAATAACAGAGGAATTAGTTGGAGAAAAACAGGGACGTCTTAGGAAGGGAAGAGGTTGTGAAGATTAGATATTCATTCTTAGATCTTTAGTGGAAAAGTTTCTAGAGAAGGCGAAGAAGTTGTATGCTTCCTTCATGGATTTGGAGAAAGCATATGACAGGGTGGATAGACAAGGATTGTGGAAAGTATTACGTGTATATGGAGTAGATGGGAAGTTGTTGAAGGCCATGAAGAGTATATATGAGGGTTCTAAGGCTGCTGTGCATGTGGATAGTGAACTGGGTAAAATTTTTGCATTTGAAGGTTGGATTGTCTCCATGGCTGTTCAGTCTGAATATGGATGGGGAAATAAAAGAGATACAAGGTAGGGCAGTAGGTGTTGGAGTGGCCCTAGTGAGAGAGGGCAGTGTTTGGAAACTACCTGTACTGTTGTTTGCAGATGATACTGTGTTGTTAAGAGAAGACGAAGGGGAGCTGCAAGGCTTGGTGGATGAGTTTGGGAGAGTGTATAAGAAACGGAATCTAATGTGAATGTAAGGAAGAGTGAAGTGATGATCTTCGAGAGAAGTGAAGTCAGTGAATGTACATTGAGGTTGGATGAGGAGGAAATGGAAAATGTGAGTGCATTTAAGTACTTGGGTAGTGTGATGAGTAAGGATGGAAGTTTAAAGGGTGAAGTGCTTGAAAGGGTGCAGCAGGGAAGAAAGGTTGCTGGTTCCTTGAAAGCAGTGGTAAGAAACAGGGAAGTGAGCATGGAAGTGAAAAAGCTGCTACATGACAATATTGTAATACCAACTCTAACTTATGGAAGTGAAGCTTGGACCTTGTTGGAGGGATGCAAGTCAAGAGTGAGATCAGTGGAAATGAATGATTCGAGAGGAGCATGTGGAGTCACATGGAGAGACAGACTGACAAATGAGGAAACGAAGGAGCGTTGTGGTGTGGATGTGGATGTGATAGGAAGCGTTAGGAGAAACACAGTGAGGTGGTTTGGCCATGTGGAGAGGATGGAGAGTGAGAGACTGATGAGGAGATTGTATGTAAGTGAGGTTGAGGGGGGGGGAAGGGAGGAGGAAGCCAAGGATGAGGTGGAGGGATGGAGTGGAGAGGTTTATAAGAGAGGGGGGTGTGAGCTGGGAGCTGGGGAATGAAATGCCACGGGACAGGGCAACTCGGAGGTGATTTGTTTGTGGCCACCCCTTATGGGATTAAGGCCTCTGGTAATAGATAGATATGTAGAACGAACTATGATAAAATACAACTATTTAGCATTAAAATGACCCCCAAACCAACCCTCTGTCATGAAAAGTGTATTTATACTGAGCTGTCAAAGAAAAATATCCCAGCGCGAAGTTGTGGGTAAGTGTGAGAGCAGCTGACTCTAACACAGACATAATTTGTCCGGCCGAGAAATCTGATAGAGATAATAATCATCATCATCCTACCCCAGTTTCTTGCTAATCTAGAGTGGGACTAAAGGAAGTTGCAAGGATAGGAAGTTTTCAAAAGAGTGCCTAGTAAAATTGCCTTTGCATATATTTTTTTTCATTCATTCATCATCTAATCCTGTGCTGCCCCATGAGCATAGGAGCCCAGGGCAAGGCAAGTTGGTCCTGGCATTTAAGATGTGAATGGCCAGCCTCATTCATCCCTGAGTGCATTACATGAGCAGTAAACCCCAACCACCCCTTGGATATATATACATTCGTAATTCAAACCGTCACAATCTCATCTCCATCCCATGGGCAGAAGCCATCTTCACTGTGTGCTTCAGTCAGTCAGCCTAAGTGGGTTTCACAGCACATGTGTGGTACAGACAGTTCTGTGCCTATCTTGTTACCAAAAAAAGGTGCAACCCTTGTCATGTACATCTTCACACAAACTGTATCCATCTACTGTATTTCTGTCTGTCATTTCTTTAGCTGGTGATAGGTGGGGGTGCTCACCATCCACTCTCTCGATGTAGTGGTGTTCTCGGGTGCCTGCCCTTTCCTCTCTTCCTTCCTTCTTTCCCTCCTTCCTCTTCTGTCATTTTTCCCTTCATTCTTTCCTCTTCCTGCTGTCTGTGGCTGACCACACTGAGTGACAAGCCAAATGGTTTCCTGTACACCAGGAAACCATTTACTACAGTGGGTGGTTACCGTGTAACCAAATTATGGTGCCTGGTGGTTTAGTGGGTAATTGAGGTGCTCCAGTTGGATTGAGTCAGTGCAGGTTTATATCAAAGTGATGTTTGGGGTTTATCGCTCACGTAATGTTACTCAGGGATGAGTAAAGCCGGTCACTCTCATCTTAAATGCCAGGACCAACTTGCCTGGCCCCAGACTCCTATGCTCCTCATGGGGCAACACTGGATTAAATGATGAATGAATGAATGATTTTTTTTGCTTCTATGCCTTTCTTTCTTACATATTCATCTACTTGCACCATATAAAATTATCTTTCTTTAGATGTGGATGCATCTCAAATATCACTCCTGTCCCTCAGTCACATGCTAAAGGTTTTAGGAAACAAGGTGTTCCGCTCCTGTGAAGCCCCATATTAGACCCTTTTGCTCTTTCATCCTTCTAGCACTTTTGTGCTTGTTCTTGACCTTCGAAAACTTCTGACTGCTTTCGGTCACATTGGCATATACTGACACTATTTTTACCACCCTGTTCACATTCTTTCCCTTTTCCACATATGTCCATACCATCAGTAATGTCCCTGCTCCTAAATCTTACTGGATATCTGTTTCATATTTAATATATATACATATATATATTAGTGGTAGGTGGTGGCGACCATCATCCACTCCCTTGATGTAGTGCTGCATACTTCTTCCTTAGCCTTTATCATTCTTTTTCTGTGCCTGCCCTCCTCTCTTCCTATTTCTCCCATCTTTCCTGTCACTTCTTACTGCTTTTCTTTCCTTTACAGGTGGCTTTACATTGAGTGACAAGCCAAATGGTTTCCTGTAAGCCAAGAAACCATGTACAATGCTGGGTGGTAACCATATAACCAAACCATACGTGCTCCCTACGTGTCAACAAGTGGGTTGGTGGAGGGTTAGTGCCCCTTCCCGTAAAATAAATAACTCAAGGTCAAATGGCCACCCCTTACGGGATTATGGTGTCTGGCAATAGATAGATAGATAGATAGACATATATATGTAGATAGATAGATACAGTGGGCTCACACAGTACGCGTGATGACAGTGTGCAAATCGCATTGTACACAAGTGACCAAAAATCATAACCATAATACTTTGAACGTGCAAATTTAGCCCACAATGCACGAGGCAGATGCAAAGAGTGGCCCAAAATCACTATTTTTTCTGACTATGTGACCCTCCTTCCCGCACAACGCTCCCATCATGACTTAGTGGCTCGTTGGGAAGGTGCTCAAGAGGAATCTACCATAAGAGCTCGCCAGTAACTACTTCGAGAATAACGTTTTCGGCAATAACAGTAAGTTAGAATAGATACCCAGTTTCTATAATAACGTTTGGATTCACTTGAATAATGGTTATTTCGCGAATGCCAAGTTGTTATACTGCAAATACGTTCATAACAATTTGAGGAATGAAACAGACAAACAAGACGAGATGAAGGAAATTGCCGAAAATGTGAGCAGTAGCGAGGAGGAGATAGAGGATCCTCCCCTCACCACCTCCCCTGACTAGCCCACCGCCGTCCCCTCCACCACCATGGCCCCACCTTACTCACCAGCCAACTCCCCCTCCACCTCTGCAGCCCCACCTGGCTTGCCTGCTTCACCCCCATAATGACTTGCTACATTCTGGAAGAAATACAGTATAACATTTGACAGACCGTAAATTTCTTCGTCAAAGCCTGGAATAATACAACATTGGTAACAGTTAAACACGCGTGGTGCGGTGGCCAGGACGGGGGAGGCACTCTAAGTGTGTTGCCGCACCTCGGAACCTTTGCTATTTAAGTCCATCAGGCCTGTTGTCAACTGTTTTTAAGGTGACTGGCTATATTTTTGTTATTTTAGCTGTATATGTAGTATATGTCTTAAAAATTTTCCCTTCATGATATCTCTAAGGTTAAAAAATATCAAGGTTTGAGGGGTCCTGCCCATATTGTTATTTTTCCCATAAGATTATGTATTTACAGTATGCAAAATCACGGTGCACAAGGTCATGGACCGCCTATCCACTCGCGCACTGTGCAGTCCCACTGTATATGTATAACTCTTTAAGTACTGTCTCCACTTTTCTCATTCTTGACAGACTAGACTGGTGCTACATCAGTATCTCATTTGCATAAGTTAATTTGGGCACTGTCTTACCCACACAGTCTTCATGCTGCCAACCAATGACTGGTTTCATACCAAGGCATTAAAAGCACCAGTTAAGTTTTCCTTGGGCCACTGTACTTATCACTCCCCTTTTACACTTCCCTCTCTTTCTGTCACTACCTAGCCCATACCTAAAATCTTTCATCACTTCAAGTCATTCTCTGTTCATCAGCTTATTACATTGTTAGTCACCTTATCTCTCAACAACCACCGCTTTACCCTATCTACTGTATCTCTCTTATATCTCTGCTAGCAAATTTCATAAAACTCTCAGTCAGCCTGCAAACATCACATTCACTAGAATACTAGTACACAGCAGAGCATCATATCCATATATAAGATCAGGAAGATTCATCTTACCATTTATAGGTTTACTTTGTTCATGGAACACAAAAAGAAAATGTGAGAGCAGTTAATCTAAAGTGGAGCTGAAAATTTTTAAGGCTTGAATGAGAGCTGAATTCATGTGTGGCCCATTTCACTGGGCACACTGTTGATAATTCTCCTTTTTTCTGTTCCAAATTCTGGATCTTACCTACCCCATGTATTAGTGTGAGCAGGGTCAAAATGGTTATGGTAATGGTGATTTAGTCAATTAGTGTTTATCTACAATATTTTTTTTATGAATTCGTACATGACATAAGTTTTGGCATGCCATTTTTAAGGGAAAGATGTAAGGTATGCCTAGAGCCAGGATTCCAGGGACTTGAAAGATGTGTGAAAGAATATCTGGTCTGTTTTACAGGGCAAACTCTTGATGGTTCTCCCCACTTTCATACTTTCTCTTTCATTTTTTTGTGAATCTTGTCTAACTATACTCTTAGGTGGAGTAAAAGGGTCAGGATGGTGGTGGTGGTGGTGGTGAAGATAATGATGATGATGATGGTGATGATTTATATATTTACTTTTTAGGTGTGGCGAATGGCTAGTGGGTGGTGGTAGGAGTCATCTTGTGGTGACATACTCTCTGCCTGCCCGTTGTCTCACACAGGTGGTCCAGCTTCCATCCTCATGCCCAGCCTTTCACTCCCCACTGTTCCTTCCACCTGTCTATCCCAAATACTCACAGGTGAATGTTCAAGCTCATTAGTTGCCTGGTCTCACTGTTGCTGTTTTTTTACTTTATAATTACAGAATATCTTCAGGAACTTCCTGTGCTCATTCTCTCCTATCTCTCCCAGGCACTCACAGGTGGGTATTGAAGTTTTTTAGAGTAATTATTTATATTTAATTGTAGCAGGTACTGTATTTACAGTAAACCCTCACTTTATCAAACACCAGTATATCAGATTTCAGTTTTATCGAGTGCCTCTCATCCTACGAAACTTTATTTGGTTATTCCTAACTAGGGCTGATAAATGGGGCATCACCATGTGGAATGATTCACAATACAATTGCCAAGGTAGATCGATATGAGCAAAACCAAAAGCAGGTGGCTGACTATGTAAGTTACATAACACAAAGGAGACAGCCTTGCACCATTATTATTTTTCCACAGATGGAGCAACAGGCACTGAGAATATTTTGATATTTGTTAAAACTGAGCGTGAGATGCACAGAGGGATATGAGTAGAACCAAAAGCAGGTGACTAGCTATGTAATTTATGTAACACAAAGGAGATAGTCTGGCACCATTTGCCTGGCACTGTGTGTCCATGTGCATGTTTACATAAATCTTTTACCTGTATTATTTTCCACAGAAGGAGCTGTAGGCACTAAGAATATTTTGTTTTATATTAAAAGTGTAAGTGAGTGTTTGGCCCTTTGCCTTTGATTGACGCTGCTACTGTGAGTGAGGCAATAGGCAGGATGCGGTTGGGGAAGGCAGCAGGTGTGTCTGGGATGACTCCTGAAATGTTGAAGGCCTCAGGAGATACTGGGGTGAGGTTAGTCACTGACCTGATAAATATGATTATATATGAATGTGTTGTCCCAGATGATTGGCTGAAGAGTGTAATTGTAAATGTGTACAAAGGGAAGGGTGATGCCCTGGAAAGGGGAAATTACAGAGGTATAAAGCTCTTAGATCAGATAATGAAAGTAATGGAGAGAGTTCTAGAAGGTATGATTAGAGAAAGAGTGAATATCGATGAGATGCAGTTTGGGTTTATGCCAGGCAGGGGGACCACTGATGCCATATTCATTGTTCGACAGCTTCAGGAAAAATATATTGG
>JAGKTI010009190.1:0-15109 GCA_018397915.1 Birgus latro | reverse complement strand
TCAAGGCCTGGGGGGGCTGGGTTTACGATGGAAGAGTTGAGAGGTAGGATGGGACTGGAGTGTATTGGTGTTGTGATGAGGAGAGGTAGGCTGAGGTGGTTTGGACATGTGGAGACGATGGGGGATGATAATTGGGTACAGAGGGTGAGAAGTCTTAATATTGGGGGAGGGGTTGGGAGGGGTAGACCGAGAAAGACATGGGACGAGGTCATTAAGTGTGACTTAAAGGTTAAGGGACTGAACAGGGAGGCTGCCAGGGATTGAGCAGCATGGAGATCCGCCATTAGGTGACCAAGGCCAACGCATGCAAGCATGTTGGAGCCTTCAGAAATGAAACAAAACGAAACAAAGTGAGATGCATATGTGGATATGAGTACCATAGAACCAAAAGCAGATGACTAGTTACATAACACAAATTAGGAGAGAGCCTGACTGTCTCCAGGGCACCATCTATGTGCACGTTCATAGTTTCATTTCGTTTTTGAAGGCTCCAACATGCTTGCATGCGTCGGCCTTGGTCACCTAATGGCGGCTCTCCACGCTGCTCGATCCCTGGCAGCCTCCCTATTCAGTCCCTTAACCCTTAAGTCACACTTAATGACCTCGTCCCATGTCTTTCTCGGTCTACCCCTCCCAACGCCTCCCCCAATATTAACACCTCTCACCCTCTGTACCCAATTATCATCCCCCATCCTCTCCACATGTCCAAACCACCTCAGCCTACCTCTCCTCATCGCAACACCAATACAGGGACGCACTGCACATCCACCTAATCATTGTCATTTCTGTACGTTTAAACCTGCAAATATCCTCTTCCTTTACTGCCTAGGTCTCACTACCAAACAGCATCACACTCCTAACACATGCTGCATACAAAGACCCCTTAGCACATAAGGAGAGTCCTCTCAATGTCAGGAGAGGCAACAGCTCCCTGAACTTCTTCCAACCACTTCTCACCCTAGCAACCGAGCTAACTCCAGCACATAACATGTCTCCCAAATAACGAAACTCCTCCACACACTCAAGAGACTCAGCTGCAAGTTCAACCCTCTCACGCCTAACAATCTCCACCTGCTCTCCCCGACCCGCCGCACACATGAAATCAGCATTATCTCGCAGTCTACCTCTAATACCGCTACATCTCTTGTGCACCCATTTATCACAAACACTACACAAGATGGAATTACTTCCCACACCCTTGTGGCAAACTACACACGGCCACTCTCCCTCTCCTCTGATTGTACCGCCACCAACCCTAGATATCATCACATTTGTTTTATCTTCATTTACCCTTAAGCCCTTGTACCCCATACCATCTCTCCACTTAAATCTTTCCTCCGCCTCCTTTTTATTCTCCGCAGTCAACACCAAATCATCAGCATACAACATCTCCCATGGGAGTCCATCTCTGAAGTCACGTGAGAGGGCTTCAAGCACCATGATAAACAACAAGGGACTCAAAACTGACCCCTGATGCACACCAACATTCACGGAAAACCCATCACTCAAAGCTCCATTCACTCTTACCTGGGTGCGAGCACCCATGTACATGGCCATAACCACCCTAACCAGCCATTCTTCCAACCCTAGCTTTCTCATTGCCCACTTCACCACCTCTCTAGGGACTCTGTCAAAGGCCTTTTCCAAATCAACAAAAACAAAATACAATTCCATTTTCTTTCCAATATATTTTTCCTGAAGCTGTCGAACATGAATATGGCATCAGTGGTCCCCCTGCCTGGCATAAACCCAAACTGCATCTCATCGATATTCACTCTTTCTCTAATCATACCTTCTAGAACTCTCTCCATTACTTTCATTATCTGATCTAAGAGCTTTATACCTCTGTAATTTCCCCTTTCCAGGGCATCACCCTTCCCTTTGTACACATTTACAATTACACTCTTCAGCCAATCATCTGGGACACACTCATATATAATCATATTTATCAGGTCAGTGACTAACCTCACCCCAGTATCTCCTGAGGCCTTCAACATTTCGGCAGTCAACCCAGACACACCTGCCGCCTTCCCCACCCGCATCCTGCCTATTGCCTGACTCACAGTAGCAGCGCCAATCAAAGGCCAAGGGCCAAACACTGGATCAGCTGGCTCCAAACCTTCTCTATCCCAATCAAACTCCTCATTCAACAATCGGCTATAATGCTCTTTCCATGCATCTTTAATATCCTCACTGTTCACCACTACCCTTCCATCATCATTCTTCACACACTGCTCACCTACAATGTCCCGATTATCCCTCTTCACCTGATTTACCACCCTAAAAATCATATTTTTCCTTTCTCCATGATTTAGATTATCAAGTAAAAGTCTCTGTGACTCAGACTTCGCCCTGTATACCTCTCTTCTAGCCCTGCGCTTGGCAGCCAAGTACTTCTCCCTGTTACCACCATTCTTCCTTTCCCGGAAAAGCCTTCTTATCTCCTTAACTGCAGCTTCTACACCCTCATCCCACCACCAAGTTACTTTATGTCTTGGTGGGCCTCTTGTCCAATCGCATATTGCATCGGTAACTCTCAAGAGGTTGTTCTTAAGGGCTCTATACTGTTCATTAACGCCTTTATCTACGGCCACCACTTTCCTCATCTCACTATAAAAGGCATCCCTTACTGATTGGTTTCCCAGCTTCCATATTTTCCTCCTAGGTACTACATATGTCCTCCTCATCACTCGTTCCTTAAGCACCATGTCACAAATCAACAGTTTGTGCTGCTGCACACACTCCTCGCTTACTATAACTTTAACATCTCTCACTAATCTCCTATCAGCCCTCCTGACCAGAAAATAATCTATCTGACTACTATTTCCCCCGGACTCGTACTTAATCAATCGGCTGATTCTTTTCCTAAAATGTGTGTTGCACACAATCATGTCCATAGCCTCCCCAGACTCGAGTATTCTTTCCCCTTCCGCATTCCTCACACCACATGCACATCCTCCATGGACTCCTTCATAACCTTGAGCTGCTTCTCCCACATGACCATTTAAATCCCCTCCCAGAACCACTACCTCATCATCACCCATACCACTCACTACACGTATTGGGTTTATGGGTTTATTATTTTCCGCAGAAGAAGCTATAGGCACTAAGAAAATTTTGGTAGGTGGGGGTGCTCACCATCCACTCACTTGATGTAGTGCTTCTTTGGGTGTCTGCCCTTTTCTCTCTTCCTTCCTTCCTCTTCTGTCCTTCCTTCATTCTTTCCTCTTCCTTCTGCTTGTGAGTGACTTTACACTACCTTTTCTGTCTGCCTTCCCTTCATTTTTTCCTCTTCCCTCTGCCTATGGGTGACTCTGCACTGAGTGAAGCCAGGTGGTTTCCTGTACACCAGAAAACCATTTACTATGCTGGGTGGTAACCATATAACCAAATTATGGCACCTGGTGGTTTAGTGGGTAATTAACCCGCCCAGTCCCCCTGACGTACGATGCACGTCGCCACTTTTTTTCACACTCACCCCCAACGACGTGCATCGTACGTCAGTCAATTGCAAGGCCCGTCGTTTGCACATTTTTCAAGATGCACGGGTGATTTTTTGTAGGCATGTGTGGGAGACCTTCCTCTACCTGCTGTCAAGTGGGGGTACTGCCTGGCCCCACCTGACCCCCCTTCCCCCACACTCAGCAATTCACCTGTTAGTAGTAACTTTGCCAGTAAAGATATGTTGGGCCACGGTCTTTCCAATGATGAAATTTACGGTGAAAGTGATTCGTGAGGTGGAGAACAAAGAAATAAAGAAGCTAAAGAAAGAAACAAACACAAGTGATGAGGTGATAATGTCGTAAAGGAAGGTGACATATGTTGGTGTTTTTGGTGAGTGAACAAGGCTTATATCGCCTATATTATTGTGTGAAAACCAATATAGTCTTGTACTACACATAAATTCGTACCAAATAAATAAATAAATGCGTAATATAAAGTGACTTGAATTAGTTAACCCTCCCACAGTTTGTTTTCTTTGAAGCCAGGTACCCTGTGAGAGAACGAAAAGGTAAGGGTGACTGTCACCAGTAGCAACGTTTATAAGCTCAGGAGGATGCTTTCTCTATGAATTTTCGATGTTTCTCACCAAAAGCGGAGGTTTGAGCCAAAAAAAGACAGGTTGAAAATCGGTCGGGTTTTTAGGGTGGGTTGGGTAAAAAAGCGGTCAGGACTGGGTGGGTTAAGGCACTCTAATCGGATTGAGCCTGTGCAGGTTTATATCCGAGAGATGGTTGGGGTTGTTTGCTCATGTAATGCCACTCAGGAATGAGTGAGGCTGGCCACTCTTATCTTAAATGTCAGGACCAACATGGACCCTGGGCTCCTACTCTCTTCATGGGGCAACATTGGATTGGATGATGGATGGATAGATGAAAAGTGAAAGTGACCCGCGTAGTTAAGAACACGAGAAGAGAGGATTACTGCAGTAGGCCAGTTGGCCCATGCTTGGCGGCTCCTACAAGAGTGACAAAACTACTAAAATAAGACAAGGATAGCAAAGAAGAGTACTGGTGGAACATAAGCAGCAAAAGGGCAAAATTCTTGTCAGAGTTAGTGTAAATTGGGTATAGTTTTCATTTACAATACTAGAAAATGATACTGTAGTCATTTATTGTTATCATGTGTTTGAATTCCCACCAGGAGGGATGACCCTCAGATTTATCAGACTTTTGTGTTTATCAATCCATGCATCCCCCAATTAGTTTGATTTAGTGAGAGTTTACTGTATTGGTTTTTTATTTTCTAATCTTACTTAGCTCCTGCTTTCATTCCCTCCCATCTCTGCAAGGCTCTACCAGGTGAGTGTTCAATCATACTATACTGTAGTTGATTTACTTGGTGGAACTGGACCATTCGCACAACTTGATTTCTCAGTCACAGGTGCATGAAAGTTGATGATCCTTAGTTATGAGGTAGGACGAGTCTCCTTGGTTACTCATCAAATTGACCCTCCAGGCTGATAACACTTTGCCAGTGACTAAGCTGAATGGAGTTAGGGATCTTAAATGAAGTTAGAAAACAAATGCGCTGTCATTACCCTATCTATTTTCAGTATTATTTATTTACCTGCTTATCACTGTACCTTTAATTATCTACTTCCCTCATTCCCTCCTGCCCTCCCAAGTGAGTGTTTAACCTTGATAGGTGTATACAGTGTATCTTTTGTTATACTGAAGTTTTTTTTCTTAAATGTAAGTACAGTGAATTATAGAAAAAAAAATACCTATTATTGTTCCATTCCTATCTATAAAGCTGATTTCCGTCATCATCATCGTTATCATCACTCACTGAGCATTTCACAAATAAAATGATTGAGTAGGATTGCACAGAATCAGATTATAGAGTTCACTAGGCATCATTAACTGGTACTCCCCTTTACATTTTTGTATTCCAGCTTTACAACATTGTAGGAATAATAGGAATTGGATGTTACTGATTTATCTTTACTTTAGAATGGTAGTTGAACAGGCAGTTTTTCTGTAGTTTACTGTGGTTTTAATCATTCAGAATAACAAAGATGTGAGGCCTACTTTGGTACCCCTGTTAACTGAGTGGAGAGATGCACTGCGACATCCTTCCAGAACCAAACCTCCACACTCTTTCCTGCACTTTATTGTGGGAAGGCACTGTTTGCCACAAGAGAATCTCGATTCACTGCAAGGAATGACCTTGCAGGGGCGGTTGCTTGCTTGCTGGAGGTTGGTGGGTCTTCCTGGGCCGACAAAGCGGGGTTATTCAGCAACTCAAACTATATATATTTCTTTTAATTACACTGCCACCAGATGATTTTATTCAGTGATTCAGTTCTAGTAATAATTAAAGCCATATCTAAATCCCCAGCTTGTAAATTCTTTCTAAAGATAAATAAAATCATTTGGAGAAGCAAGAATAATCTGAAATAACCCCAGGAACCTGGGGCTAGACAAGTTGGTCCTGACATTTAAGATGAGAGTGACCAGCCTCACTTATCCATGAGTGGCATTACGTGAGTAATAAACCCCAACCATCCCTTGGATATAAACCTACACTGGCTCAATCCAATTGGAGCGCCATAATTACCCACTAAACCACCAGGCACCAAAATTTGGTTATATGGTTACCACCCAGCATAGTAAATGGTTTCTTGGTGTACAGGAAACCATTTGGCATGTCACTCAGTGTAGAGTTACCCACAGGCAGAAAGAAGAGGAAAGAATGAAGGAAAGAAAGACAGAAGAGGGAGTGTAAAGTCACCCGTAGGTAGAAGAACGAGGAAAGAATGAAGGAAAGAAAGACAGAAGAGGATGGAAGGAAAGAAGAATGGAGGAGAGGAAAGGGCAGACACCCAAAGCAGCACTACATTGAGTGAGTGGATGGTGAGCGCCCCCATCCACCATAGTTCAGGGTATGAATAATGTAGCAAAAATATGAATACTGTATAATTATGCCTATGGGTGATTCTTGACTCCCTCTTCTGTTCTTCATTCTTTCCTCCTCCTTCTGCATATTGGTGACTCAGTACTGAGTGACAAGTCAAATGGTTTCCTGTACACCAGAAAGCCACTTACTACACTGGGTGGTAGCCATGTAACCAAATTATGGCACCTGGTGGTTTAGTGGGTAATTAAGGCTCTCCAGTTGGATTGAGCCTGTGCAGGTATCATATCCAAAGGGTGGTTGGGGTTTATTGCTTACGTATCTCCACTCGTGGATGAGTAAGGCTAGTCATTCTCATCTTCAGTGTCAGGACCAACTTGCCTAGCCCCGGGCTCCTACACTCCTCATGAGGCAACACAGGATTAGATGATGAATGAGTAAATGAATAAATAAATAAGGAAAGAAAGAAAAAAAAAGCAAAGAACATAACCTGTGGAATGCACATATTTTAAGTGCAAGTTTGTTTGGTACAACCTGGGCTACGACTCAAACTCCAGAGGTTAAAAAAATTGTGACACAACAAAGACATGCTACATGGGGCTCAATATATTTTTTTTCTTTTTCAATCAGTTTATTTTTTCTACTTGCCTTTTACCCCCATAGGTGCTGGCAGTACAGGGGTCATCAGGTGTTCTCAGTATCATTGACTTCTCTACCTGTTGCAAGCTGAAGACTCTTCGCTCTCAGAGGTTTTACATAGGTCAGTTTTCTGGCGATTGATCATTTGGTGCCTTCAGATGCATGGGCACCCAGTTACGACCTCCTTCAGGCAGAAAATGTCTTTTTAATTTTGTTCTAGCTAATGTCAGGTTATTATACTCAGCTTGGGCAACACTGATCATAGTGAAGGGGTTAATGTACAGTAGGCTACATCTAAATCCTCCAGTTCTAAAGTCTGCCCAGAGCTGAATAAAATCATTTGATAACAACAGTGATATTAAAAATACAGTGTGTCATCATAGTGAGAATGTTAAATGTTCTGGACAGGGAGTGTGAGGTCTGTTCAGAAAATATCTGACCTTAGGCTCTCACCATACACAAGGTAGGGCTAGTGCCCTGTCATATGTGATGTGTTACAAAACTTCTCCATCTGGCACAGTCTGCATAATATTCTTCTTCCTCCACCACCTCTGTCGTTGATCCTCTCGCCTCAGTTGCTTCCCGCATCCCATCTCTCCACATCTTTCTAGGTCTGCCCACCGGCCTCTCTATCTCGGCTGCCACTGATAATATTTGGCAGGGTATCTTTCCTCTTCCATTCTCATGACATGGCCGTACCATCTCAGTTGGTTTCTTTCTAAAAATTCTAATATTGATTCAATGTTCAGCTCGTTCCTAATGTCATCATTGCTTAATCGATCTCTTCGTGTTACTCCCTTTATCAAACATAACACTCGTTTCTGCAGCTTGAATTTTACTCTTTAGCCTTGTTGTTAATGTCCAAGTCTCTGATCCATATGTTAATACTGGTCTTAAAATTGTTTTGTATATGATAACTTGACATCTCAAAGGCTTTCGATCGAGTCTGGCATAAATCTTTAATTTCCAAACTGCCCTCCTACGGTTTCTATCCTTCTATCTGTGCCTTCATCTCTAGCTTCCTTTCTGGTCGTTCTATAACCGCTGTTGTAGATGGCCATCGTTCCTCTCCTAGACCTATCAACAGTGGTGTTCCTCAGGGCTCTGTCCTATCACCTACTCTCTTCCTTTTATTCATCAATGACCTTCTGAGCTGTACATCTAACCCTATCCACTCATATGCTGATGGTTCCACCCTTCACCTTTCCATTCGGTTCCTGCAATGTCCATCTCAGCAGTTACTTCAACAAAAAAGGGATGAGGCTATGGCACACCTAATGTCTGACTTGGCTCGTATCTCTGATTGGACTAAAAATAATCTTGTTATTTTTAATGCATCAAAAACTCAGTTCTTACACTTATCAACCCGACAAAATCTTCCTCAGGATTACCCACTAATGTTTAATAATGAACAGTTATGTCCTGCATCATCCTTGAACATGCATGGAGTTTCATTCTCTCGGGATTTGTCTTGGAAAGAACATATTACATCTCTTGTGAAATCTGCTTCCAAGAGATTAGGCGTGCTAAGCCGATTCCAAACTTTCTTTACCCCTGCACAGTTGTTGACCTTGTACACGGGTTTTATTCGCCAGTGTATGGAGTACAACTCTCACGTGTGGGGAGGCTCCCCACGTGCAGCTCTTCTCAATGGGGCGGAGTCAAAGGCTTTTCGTCTCATTAACTCTCCTCCTCTTACTGATTCCCTCCAACCTTTGTCTCTTCGCCGCACTGTTGCATCTTTATCTCTCTTCTATCGCTACTTCAACGGTCACTGTTCCTCTGAACTGTCTGCTTTTTTTTTTTTTTTTATGCAAGGAAGAAGGAACCAAAGGCCACGGGCCTGCATACTGTTCCTTCCAAGAAAAAGCAAAAACAATACAAAAGAGAGCCAAATTCAAGATCCGTTCAATTCGAGATGCCTGGACACACTGCATTTGAAAGACTGGAGATCATAGGAAGTAGGAAATACAGACAGAGGAAGAGTGTTCCAGAGTTGACCAGTTGCATAAATGAAAGACTGGGAGTAACGGTTAACTCTTGCATTAGAGAGTTGGACAGAAAAGGGATGAGAGGTTGTTGCTAGACGGGTACTACTTGCCCGTCGTAGAGGTGGAGGGATGCAAGCAGACAGTTCAGAGGAACAGTGACCATTGAAGCAGCGATAGAAGAGAGATAAAGATGCAACATTGCGGCGAAGAGACAATGGTTGAAGGGAATCAGTAAGAGAAGGAGAGTTAATGAGACGAAAAGCCTTTGACTCCACCCTATTGAGAAGAGCTGCATGTGGGAAGCCTCCCCACACATGAGAGTTGTACTCCATACACGGGTGAATAAAACCCGTGTACAAGGTCAACAACTGTGCAGGGGTAAAGAAAGTACGGAATCGGCTTAGCACACCTAATCTCTTGGAAGCAGATTTCACAAGAGATGTAATATGTTCTTTCCAAGACAAATCCTGAGAGAATGAAACCCCAAGCATGTTCATGGATGATGCAGGACATAACTGTTCATTATTAAACACTAGTGGGTAATCCTGAGGAAAATTTTGTCGGGTTGATATGTGTAAGAACTGAGTTTTTGATGCATTGAAAATAACAAGATTATTTTGACCCCAATCAGAGATGCGAGCCAAGTCAGACATTAGGTGTGCCATAGCCTCATCCCTTTTTTGTTGAAGTAACTGCTGAGATGGACGTTGCGGGAACCGAATGGAAAGGTGAAGGGTGGAATCATCAGCATATGAGTGGATAGGGTTAGATGTACAGCTTAGAAGGTCATTGATGAATAAAAGGAAGAGAGTAGGTGATAGGACAGAACCCTGAGGAACACCACTGTTGATAGGTCTAGGAGAGGAACGATGGCCGCCTACAACAGCGGCTATAGAACGACCAGAAAGGAAGCTAGAGATGAAAGCACAGATAGAAGGATAGAAATCGTAGGAGGGCAGTTTGGAAATTAAAGATTTATGCCAGACTCGATCGAAAGCCTTTGAGATGTCAAGTGCAATGGCAAAGCTTTCGCCATAGTTCCGAAAAGAGGATGACCAAGAGTCAGAAAGGTAGGTGAGAAGATCGCCAGTGGAGCGTCCCTGACGGAACCCATACTGATGATCAGAAAGAAGGTTGTGACAGGAAAGGTGCTTTAAAATTTTTCTGTTAAGAATTGACTCGAAAACTTTTGATACGCAGGATGTTAAAGCAACTAGACGATAGTTAGAGGGTTGGGAATGGTTCCGGGCATCCCTCCACCTCTACGACTGGCACGTAGTACCCGTCTAGCAACAAACTCTCATCCCTTTTCTGTCCAACTCTCTAATGCAAGAGTTAACCGTTACTCCCAATCCTTCATTTATGCAACTGGTCATCCCTGGAACTGTCTTCCTCTATCTGTATTTCCTACTTCCTATGATCTCCAGTCTTTCAAACGCAGTGTGTCCAGGCATCTCGAAATGAACGGATCTTGAATTTGGCTCTCTTTTGTATTGTTTTTGCTTTTTCTTGGAAGGAATAGTATGCAGGCCTGTGGCCTTTGGTTCCTTCTTCCTTGCATAAAAAAAAAAAACCAAGACATAAAGTAACTTGGTGGTGGGATGAGGGTGTAGAAGCCGCAGTTAAGGAGAAAAGAAGGCTTTTCCGGAAATGGAAGAAGGGTGGTAACTGGGAGGAGTACTTGGCTGCCAAGCGTAGGGCTAGAAGAGAGGTATACAGGGCGAAGTCTGAGTCACAGAGACTTTTACTTGATAATCTAAATCATGGGGAAAGGAAAAATACTATTTTTAGGGTGGCAAATCTGGTGAAGAGGGATAATCAGGACACTGTAGGTGAGCAGTGTGTGAAGAATGATGAAGGAAGGGTAGTGGTGAACAGTGGGGATATTAAAGATCCATGGAGAGAGTATTATATCCAGTTGTTCAATGAGGAGTTTGACTGGGATAGGGAAGGTTTAGAGCCAGCGGATCCAGTGTTTGTCCCTTGGCCTTTGATTGGCGCTGCTACTGTGAGTCAGGCAATAGGCAGGATGCGGGTGGGGAAGGCGGCAGGTATGTCTGGGTTGACTCCTGAAATGTTGAAGGCCTCAGGAGATATTGGGGTGAGGTTAGTCACTGACCTCATAAATTTGATTATATATGAGTGTGTTGTCCCAGATGATTAGCTGAAGAGTTTAATTGTAAATGTGTACAAAGGGAAGGGTGAGGCCCTGGAAAGGGGAAATTACGGAGGTATAAAGCTCTTAGATCAGATAATGAAATTAATGGAGAGAGTTCTAGAAGGTATGATTAGAGAAAGAGTGAATATTGATGAGATGCAGTTTGGGTTTATGCCAGGCAGGGGGACCACTGATGCCATATTCATTGTTCGACAGCTTCAGCAAAAATATATTGGAAAGAAAAGGGAATTGCTTTGACAGAGTCCCTAGAGAGGTGGTGAAGTGGGCAATGAGAAAGCTAGGGTTGGAAAAGTGGCTGGTTAGGGTGGTTATCGCCATGTACGTGGGTGCTCGCACGCCGGTAAGAGTGAATGGAGTTTTGAGTGATGAGTTTTCCGTGAATGTTGGTGTGCATCAGGGGTCAGTTTTGAGTCCCTTGTTGTTTATCATGGTGCTTGAAGCCCTCTCACGTGACTTCAGAGGTGGACTGTTGTATGCTGATGATATGGTGTTGATTGCAGAGAATGAAGAGGAGGTGGAGGAAAGATTTCAGAAGTGGAGAGATGGTACGGGGCACAAGGGCTTAAGGGTAAATGCAGATAAAAAAGTGATGATATCTAGAGTTGGTGGCAGTACAGTCAGAGGAGAGGGAGAGTGGCCATGTACAGTTTGCCACAAAGGTGTGGGAAGTATTGCCATCTTGTGCAGTGTTTGTGATAAATGGGTGCGCAAGAGATGTAGTGGTATTAGAGGTAGACTGCGAGATAATGCTGATTTTATGTGTGTGGCGTGTCAGGGAGAGCAGGTGGAGATTGTTAGGCGTGAAAGGATTGAACTTGCTGGTGAGTCTCTTGAGTGTGTGAAAGAGTTTTGTTATTTGGGAGACATGTTATGTGCCGGAGGTGGGGCTGGAGCTAGCTCGGTTGCTAGGGTGAGAAGTGGTTGGAAGAAGTTCAGGGAGCTTTTGCCTCTCCTGACATTGAGAGGACTCTCCTTACGTGCTAAGGGGTCTTTGTATGCAGCATGTGTTAGGAGTGTGATGCTGTATGGTAGTGAGACCTGGGCAGTAAACGAAGAGGATATTTGCAGGTTTAAACGTACAGAGATGACAATGATTAGGTGGATGTGCAGTGCGTCCCTGCGTGCAAGGCCTGGGGGGGCTGGGTTTACGATGGAAGAGTTGAGAGGTAGGATGAGACTGGAGTGTATTGGTGTTGTGATGAGGAGAGGTAGGCTGAGGTGGTTTGGACATGTGGAGAGGATGGGGGATGATAATTGGATGCAGAGGGTGAGAAGTGTTAATACCGGGGGAGGGGTTGGGAGGGGTAGACCGAGAAAGACATGGGACGAGGTCATTAAGTGTGACCTCAGGGTTAAGAGATTAAACAGGATGCTGCCAGGGATCGAGCAGCATGGAGAGCCGCCATTAGGTGATCAAGGCCGATGCATGCAAGCATGTTGGAGCCTTCAAAAATGAAACGAAATGAAACAAACTTTATCTCTTGATGGAATGAGTCTTTCCTTTAGTAGTGGGTAAATTAATCTTAAATTGTTGGTGTAACTTTCAGTTCTCTTTGTTATTTCTTTTTCCATAAAACACCTTTCATTTACTATGACTCCTAGGTACTTAAAATCTTCCACCAGCTTCAACTGTACTCCATCTATTCTTATCTCAATTTCCTCTCTCTCTCTTGCTACCATCATCACCTCGGTCTTATTGGCATTTATTTTCATTCCTCTTCTCTTTAAATCTTCATTCCAAGCATTCAATGCATCCTACAGAATGATTGGGGATTTAGCAACAAGTTTAATATCATCGGCATTGGCCAGTCTCGTCACCTCATCTCCAAATCTTAATCTCTTCATACACCTGTCCATGAACGTCACAAACAGAAGTAGAGATGTGACGCCACCCTGCCTAACACCTACAGTTTCGTTGAACCAGTTGTCCTCTCTTACCTGGGTCCTCACTGCACTAACACAATTTTTTTAGAGACTCTTTTATAGCTCTAACTAAGGAGGACTCCACCATATATGTTGGATCTTCTAAGGTTTTCCATATTTCTTCCCTTGGTAATGTATCGAATGCTTTTTCTAGATCAACAAATGCAATAAACACACACTGGCCCCACTCCCAGTTCTTTTCCATTACCATCTTCAGTGTGAATATTGCATCTGTTGTTCCTCTTTGGGGTCTAAATCCATACTGTCCTTCCAGCTTATCTTCCACTGTTAATCTTAATCTTTTCTCTAGTACTCTTTCATATATCTTCCCCACCTTAGGCTCTAAAAAAATAAATAGCTAACTGGTTGAACTAGGACACTAATCCCCCTCAAAATAGGTCCCTTCTGACTTGAAACACATAACCCAACATTCTTTCCACTGCCTGAAACATTTTTCAATCCAGTTTTTGGTACCTCTTGCAGGTGCTTCTTTGCATTCATCATAATCTCTTCTCACATCTCAAATTGGGAACCCTTCTGCTGAGTTTTGAGCCTGGGAAATAACCAAAAGTTGCATGGAGCCATGTCTGGTGAGTAGGGAGCCTGCTGGACCTGCGGGATGTTGTGCCTGGCCAAAAATTCCTGAATCAGTTGAGAGGAAGGAATGGGCAAGGGCACTGTCATAGTGCAGATTCCATTTTGCTGCTTTACAAAGGTCTGGTCTTTTTTGCCGAACTGCATCACGGAGATGACAGATAACGTCAAGGTAGTGATGTTTGTTGATAGTCTAACCATGTGGTGCATATTATGCACAACACCACGATAGTCGAAAAAATCAACATGCATTTCACCACTCTGCGGACCTGTCCTGCTTTTTTTGGCCGAGGCGACCTTGCATGCTTTCACTGAGATAACTATGCTTTGGTTTCTGGGTCATACCCATACACCCAAGTCTCATCTCTACCGATAACAGCCTTCAGAAAGTCTGGATCACAATTTGCAGACTGCAACATGTCTTGAGCAACATTCATCTGCAGAGCTTGTTGTTCACATGAAAGGAGTTTTGGAACGAACTTGGTGGCAACTTCGCATGCCCAAAACATCCATTAAAATTTTGTGTGCTGATCCATCACTCATTCCAATTTCACTAGCAGTTTCTCTGACAGTAACCCAATGATTTCCCATGACCAAATCACAGACTTTCTGTATATTTTCAGTGCTTCTGCTTGTTGATGGCCTCCCAGTACGTGGATTGCCCTTGACTGATATTCGACTATTTTTTTTAAGCAGTTGCACCACACCTTTATTAGTGTTACCTCCCATGGATTCATTCGCTAAAACTTCCTGGATCTTCCTAATAGTTTCAACCTAGGTATCACTTAGTTTTTGGTAAAATTTGATTCAGTAATGTTGTTCGACAAATTCGGTCATTGTCACAAGCATGGGAACGCGACGAGCGTAAGGTGCACAATCATGAACACAGGCAGTCTGACAACCACCGAATCACTCATGGCAGCTGGCATTAATCATGCAAGCACACAAAGGTCCTGAACTGTGTTCCACAAAACTCCGTCCCTATCCTCCAATTGGTTGGTGAGGAAAAAAAAAAAATAAGACTGGATACTTTCTGAACAGACCTTATATAGCCTTGGGCTTCCCCACCAGAGAATACCATTGTTGATAGCTACTCTGACATTTATATATAGTACCAATACAGTATTATTTTTATTTCAATATTTCTGATGTTAATTCTTTCTTGTTTTAGGAAGCAGAGATAAAATGATGATGTTGATAGTGAGGATGAGGATAATGGTGGTCATGGTTATGGTGATGACAGTGTTGATGATGATAATGGTTATGATAAGGGCAGTGTCAGTGGTGGTGATAATGATACTGATATTGATCTCTCTCAGAGTCTGTGTCAACAAGTGAAGATGGGAATTTCACTGCAGTAACGTACAGCAGCGGCGTCACCAAACTCTATCCCACACGGTGCTTGTTTCCTGAGGACCCCACT
>JAGKTI010009189.1:0-31559 GCA_018397915.1 Birgus latro | reverse complement strand
CACATCATCTTTGCCTAAACTTGAGGCTGCAGTCAAGCAGCTATGGAGCAGTTTTAGTCCGTCTGTTCTGCAAAACTACGCCATCAGTCTCCCCAGACGCCTTAAGAAGATAATAAAGGTGAAGGGGAATGCCAGTTACTAAATTCAATGGTGAGTGTTAATTTATTTGTTTCTCCTTGCTAACCACAAGAATGTTTTCTTTTTTTAAGATGGCGCCAACACTTTCCGCGCCTACTGTACATCATCTACTTTTACTCTTATTTTTCTGTTGCTGAGATATGAGGAAAGGAGAGGAACAAAAGACGTTAGTCCATAGCAAGGACAATAGGGAACGGTGCCACACTCTGTCAGAAGCTTTAGAAATATCAAGGGCTACTGAATGAGTTTCTCCATGTAGGTCGATTGATTGATGGATGGTATGAGTCAGGAGATTGAGTATGTCAATGGTGAACCACTAATTAAGTTGTTAGATTCAAGATGTTTAACTATGTGATAATTAAAATTTCAAATGCTTTACCAAGAGAAGATGTGACAACTATTGGTCTGTAATCAGAGGGGACAGAGGAACTTCCTTTCATTGGAATTGGGTGGATATTGGCTGCTTTCCATGAATTTGGGAATGAAGAAGTACATATGTATAGTCTGAATAATTTAGCTAGAACAGAAGCAAGTTCTGGGGAACACTTTTTCAAAACAATTGGAGAAATTCCATCTGGGCCTGGTGCTTTATTGGTTGATAAATTGTCTAGGATGGATTTTACATATCTTCTCTGTATTTTAAGTGGAACAATTTCGGGAGAGTCAAGTTCTAGTACCGGGACGTTCTAGCTGACTTCCTTTACAGTAGAATTTCTGGCAAATGTACTGGCAAAGATATTTGCTTTCCCATGCAGGTCATTTATAATGTTGCCATCTAAAGATTTTACTGGGGGAATGGATGATGACTTGTTAAAGTTGTTAATGAAAGAATTGAGAGTTGACCAGAGTATTCTCTTGTCATTAGGGCTGTTTAGTAGTTTTGACGCTTGAATTTTAAGAAAGTTTGATTTAGCGACATTTATTACAGCTTTTGCATGGTTTCTAGCAATTTTAAATTGACAGTGATTCATATGTTTTTTATTTTGAGTTATATGGTAATGACTTTTGGGCTGTTGCTCTGGCACAGTTGCTATCAAACCATTTCGGAGAGTTTGATCTTTTAGTGAACTGTTGACTTTG
Organism: Birgus latro; assembly: GCA_018397915.1. NCBI lineage: Eukaryota > Metazoa > Arthropoda > Malacostraca > Decapoda > Coenobitidae > Birgus > Birgus latro. The sequence continues at coordinate 30,341 of JAGKTI010009189.1, read as the reverse complement.
TATGAATAAATCCATATCAGCTAGTATAAAGTCATTAATGTGGGACTGGGTAGAATTGACATCACAAGAGAAGAAAGACTGCCATGGAATGTCAGCAAGATAATTTCTCCATCCCAGTTTGCCCTATCAAAGTGCCATCAGGTCACCTTGACAGGTTCAGAACAGGGAGGTTTGGGGGGTTAACTAATGAGGCTTTGATGAGATTGTGGTCAGAGGATCCAAGTGGTGACAGTACTTCTATACTGTACTGATCTGGATTATTTGTCAGGAATAGATCCAGGAGATGGGCATTATGGACAGGATTATCTGGTATTCTGGTTGGCTGGTTTACCAACTGTGTGAGATTAAATGATTCTGCAAACAGCTTGCACTCTAGACCAGCATCATCAGTCCTGGCAGAATGCAATAACCATTCAACACTATGTACGTTAAAAACACCCAAAATGGTAATTTCAGTGCTAAGGGCAAGGTTAAGGTTACTCAACTGTGTGGATATGGAGTCAAATACACTGGGTTCTGAAGAAGCATTAGGGGAGTGGTAGACTACACAGATATATCTGTCAATATTTAGATAATTTAATTTATACAGTGAGTAGTCACAATTAGTTGAGGCGAAGTTTTAAACAGTGTCAACTGCATACTGAGATTTGATAAAACAACGGGTGCCGTCCTTGTTACGAAAGTTTGTGAAGAGATGGTAACCAGGAAAACAAAATGGGGCTATTTTGGTAGAAGGAGAGATTTGTGGTTCTGTGAGGAACAGGGCCAGAGAGGATATGGACTGTAGGAAAAAATGAACTGCATTTACATTGGTGCTGAGACCATGGATATTGGTGAAGAATAAGGCCGCACTTGCACTTCCCCACTGACGAGCACGAATGGAATTTGCAACAGTAGCTGCCGGCTCAGTCACTTGATGGCGACCAGGAGGACCCTGTGCAGCCAGCCCTATCCGGCTGGTGGTGGCAATCCGAGATACCACCTCGTTTGCTAGTAATAATGCAGCAGCCATTGCTAAAGGGAGTGGGAATAGAAGGTGTGATATCTTATGTGCATGTAATGTGGTGTAGATAGTTGAAGGTAGTGGTATTAAGAGAGTATGCTGGCCACTCTCTGTGTAAATGAAAGCACTGAAAATGATCAGCAAAGGGAGATGGTCAGGATCAAGTCCTGAGGGTTGGTGAAATGGGAGCTCCAGCTCTCGCTATCACCAGCTTGCCATCCACTGTACTTCAAGCTGAATTGCAAAAAAGTAGCTGATGAAAGTCACGTACAGTATATGGTAATGAATTCTGGGGCTCCCTATTAAAGAACAGTCAACTAAAGGCCACAAATGTACCCTGTGGTTGGATGAAGGGAACCACTAGACATAAGGAACACTGGAGGTGGCATAAGGAAGTGGAAGCATCAGTTACAGAAAAAAAGTTGTGGTTTAATGAGTGGCAGAAAAGTAGAGATAAAGAGTTTGATCACCAAGGACAGGGTTAGGGTAAAGGTACACTGGACAAAGACCAGGATGTAGAAGGCAATAAGTGACTAATTAATTGTTCCAGAAGAGAGTTGAGATATTCAAGGTGGAAAAACAAAGGGCACAGGAAAGCAGGAAGTGGTTAGGCATACAGTATTTCCAATATCTATTTCAGCCCAGCTTCTCCATTAAAGCTATTCATCTCTGCATATCCCTTATCAACACCAGATGCCTTTCCATTCTTTAACCTCTTCACAGCATGCCTAATTCTGCCAGTGTCATAGTCTCTGACATCATATTTCTTCTTTGCATACTATCAAAACCAGTCATGTTTACCAATATTCTGCTCTGACCGTTCCCATTCATCAGTTTCAAAGTATTCTCTCCACCTGGAGAAGGAGGCTGTAGCACCCTAAACAGAGTGGTACTTCTGAGGGAAATGGAAATGCTGGTGATAGGGATAGCTGGAGCTCCTGTTTCACTAGCTACCTAACCATCCCCCTTTGTTGACCTTTTCAGTGTGACACTAACATGGAGAGTAGACCAGCATACTCTCCCAAACATTTCCTTTAACTATCTTATCACCACATGTGCTTTACATATCACACAACATACCCCACTACATTACAGAGGTTGACGTCAGCAAGGACATGCGACCAGAAAACTATGCCCCCACTAGCTAGTGACAGACTTTTAGAGTGAGGCATGACAAGGGTTCCACTGGCATAGACCGTGGGTCTGGGGCGAGATGGGGCTCGAACCTGTACTACAGGGTACAAGGCACTGCAGTTCCCAGGCTGCCGCTTCTGCCCAATAGAGAGGGGCCCGAACCTGGGAGTAGTACCCCAGGAGACTGCCCTATCAGTGGGTACATAATGGTGGGGCACTTACAGTGCCATGGCATGCCTGGAGGGTGTCCCTGTAGCTGTCCTGGCAGGGTGCCCCAAGGTCACTACCATAGCCACTGGTAAGGCTGGTGGGCTAGGGGTCCCAGATCCATTGCCTGAACTGGGGATTGTGCAGGGGGTGGGGCCTGTGGCAAGTCTTTTCTCCTTTTTTATTACTGACTATGACCAAGTACAAGAATGAGTTTCAAAGCAAGCCTGAGGACATTAAATCACCCAGAGGGATGAGAGTGGGTTTATGGAACGTAGGAAGTTTGAGAGGCAGAGTGGGGGAAGTGGTTGAGGTATTCAGTAAGGGGTGGGTGGATGTGGGATGATTGCAGGAAGTCCGGTACAGGAGAGGATCAGCCAGAAAGACTGCTGGGAAGGATTGATATTATAAGCTGTTTTGGCAGGGGGGGGGGACAGATGGATATGGGAGTGTGGGTGTGTTGGTTGCGGAGAAATGGGTGGAATACGTTTTGAATGTTATGACAGTAAATGATAAGATATTTCATTTATTCATTCATCATCCAATCCTACGTTGCCCCAGAAGAAGCGTAGAATCCCAGGGCTAGGCAAGTTGGTCCTGACATTTAAGATGAAAGTGGCCAGCCTCATTCATCCCTGAGTGGCATTACATGAGCAATAGACCCCAACCACCCCTTGGATATAAACCTTCACCGGCTCAATCTGACTGGAGCACCGTAATTATTCACTAAACCACCAAGCGCCAAAATTTGGTTATAATGTTACCACCCAACATAGTAAATGGTTTCCTGGTGTACAGGAAACTATTTGGCTTGCCACTCACTGTAGAGTCACCCACAGGCAGAAGAAGGGGGAAAGAATAAAGGAAAGAAAGACAGAAGAGGGAGTGTACAGTCACTCATAGGCAGAAGGGTGAGGAAAGAATGAAGGAAAGAAAGACAGAAGAGGTTGGAAGGAAATAGTGAAAATTTTGTTTGGTGGAATGATGTTTGCAATTATATCGGCATATGCTCCACAAGCAGGCTTGGATGAGGTAGAGAAGGATAGATTTTGGGATGACTTAATACGTGTAGCAGGTGGTATGAGGGATGATGAGGTAGTGGTTTTGGGAGGGGATTTAAATGATCATATAGGTGAAGCAGCTTAAGGATATGAACAAGTACATGGGGGATGTGCATATGGTACAAGAAATGAGGAAAGGAAAAGGATACTCGAGTTTGGGGAGGCAATGAACATGATTGTGTGCAACACAAATTTTAGGAAAAGAGAGAGTAGATTGATTACATACGAGTTTGGGGGAAATAGCGGTCAGATAGATTATTTCCTGGTCAGGAGGGCTGATGGGAGGTTAGTGAGGGATGTTAACGTTATAGGAAACAGGGAGTGTGTGCAGCAGCACAAATTATTGATATGTGACATGGTACTTAAAGAGCGAGTGATGAAAATGAAGACTTACATATCTAGGAGGAAAATATGGAAGCTGGAAAACCAAGCAGTACAGGATGCTTTCTATACCGAGATGAGGAGAGTGGTGGCTGAACAAGAAGCCATTGACAGAGGCATTAACGAATAGTACAGAGCCCTCAAGAACAACCTCTTGAGAGTTATTGATGCAGCATGCAGTTGGACAAGAGGCCCACCAAGACATAAAGTAACTTGGTGGTGGGATAAAAGTGTAGAAGGTGCAGTTAAGGAGAAAACAAGGCTTTTCCAGGAGTGGAAGAAGGGTGGTAACAAAGAGGAATACTTGGCTACCAAGCATAGGGCAAGAAGAGAGGTGTGCAGGGCGAAGTCTGAGTCACAGAGACTTTTACTTGATAACCTAAATCGTGTGAAGAGGAAGAATATGATATTTGAGGTGGCAAATCAGGTAAAGACGTAGAATCAGGATATTATATGTGGTTCTAGGACAATTGCCCCCCAGACAACCGTCCCCCGGACAATTGCCTCCGCTAAATATCACCCGATTCACTGTACAAATGGTCACAAGGGTCTAACCTAACCTAACTTAACCTAACCTAATCTTTAGCGGGAAGCGTTCGGGGGGCAGTAGTCCGGGAAGCGGTTGTCCTACGGGGGTGATTGTCCAGGGGGCAGTTGTCCGGGGGGCACTTGTCCTGATATCATTATATGTGATCAGTGTGTGAAGAATGATGAAGGAAGGATAGTGGTGAACAGTGGGGGATACTAAGGACGCATGGAGATAGCATCACAGCTGGTTGTTGAATGAGGAGTTTGACTGGGACAGGGAAGAATTGGAGCCAGCAGATCCAGTATTTGGCCCTTGGCCTTTGACATTGCTACTATGAGTGAGGCAATAGGCAGGATGCAGGTGGTAAAGGCAGCAGGTGTGTCTGGGTTGACTGCTGAAATGTTGAAGGCCTCAGGAGATATAGGAGTGAGGTTAGTCACTGACCTGATAAATATGATTATATATGACTGTGTTGTCCCAGATGATTGGCTGAAGAGTGCAATTGTAAATGTGTACAAGGGGAAGGGTGATGCCCTGGAAAGAGGAAATTATAGAGGTATAAAGCTTTTAGATCAGATAGTGAAGCTAATGGTAAGAGTTCTAGAAGATATGATTAGAGAAAGAGTGAATATTGATGAGATGCAGTTTGGGTTTATGCCATGAAGGAGGACCACAGATGCCATATTCACTGTTTGACAGTTTCAGGAAAAATATATAGGAAAGAAAGGGAACTGTACTTTGTTTCTGTTGATTTGGAGAAGGCCTTTGACAGAGTCCCAAGAGAGGTGGTGAAGTGGGCAATGAGAAAACTTGGGATTGAGGATTGGCTGGTTAGGGTGGTTATGGTCATGTATGTGGGTGCTCGCACCCAGGTAAGAGTGAATGGAGATTTAAGTGATGAGTTTTCCGCGAATGTTGGTGTGCATTAGGGGTCAGTTTTGAGTCCCATGTTGTTTATCATGGTACCTGAAACCCTCTCAAGTGACTTCAGAAATGGAGTCCTGTGGGAGATGTTGTATGATGATGATTTGGTGCTGATTGCAGAGAATGAAAGGGAGGTGGAGGAAAGATTTAGGAAGCGGAGAGATGGTATGGGGCACATGGGCTTAAGAGTAAATGGAGATAAAACAAAAGTGATGATATCTGGAGTTGGTGGCGGCACTGTCAAAGAAGAGGGAAAGTGGCCATATGCAATCTGCCTCAAGGGCGTGGGAGGTAATTCCATCTTGTGCAGTGTTTGTGATAAGTGGGTGCATAAGAGATGTAGTGGTATTAGATGCAGACTGCAAGATAATGCAGATTTTCTGTGTGTGATGTGTAGGAAAGAGCAGGTGGAGATTGTCAGGTGTGAAAGGATTGAACTTGCTGGTGAATCTCTTGCATGTGTGGATGAGTTTTGTTATTCGGGAGACATGTTATATGCTGAAGGTGGGACTGGAGCTAGCTCTGTGGCTAAGGTGAAGAGTGGTTGGAATAAGTTCAGGGAGCTGTCGCCTCTCCTGATATTGAGAGGACTCTCCCTACATGCTAAGGGATCTTTGTATGCAGAATGTGTTAGGAGTGTAATGCTGTATGGTAGTGAGGTCTGGGCAATAAAGGAAGAGGATATCTGCAGGCTCAAATGTACAGAAATGACAATGATTAAGTGGATGTGCAGTGCATCCCTGAGTGCAAGGCCTGGGGGGGCTAGGTTTACAATGGAAAAGCTGAGAGGTAGGATGGGACTGGAGTGTATTGGTAGTGTGATGAGAAGAGTAGGCTGAGGTGGTCTGGGCATGTGGAGAGGATGAGGGATGATAATTGGGTGCAGAAAGTGTGAAGTGTTAATATTAGGAGTGGGGTTGTGAGAGGCACACCAAAAAAGACCTGGGATGAGGTCATTAAGTGTGACCTCAGGGTTAAGGGACTGAACAGGGGGGCTGCCAGAGATTGACCAGCATGGAGAGCCACCATTAGGTGACCAAGGCCAATGCAGGCAAGCTTTTGGAGCCTTCAAAAATGAAACAAAACAAAATGATCTGCTCCTTTTACTGGTTCTAACTGCAAATTTCTCCCATCCTCATCCCTTTCTACCCTTACTCTACATTTTCATACCTCTTTCCAAAACAGTTTCCTATTTCCAAAGTAGTTTGCATACATTTTCCTTCCGAGATCATCTTTTAACAATTTTTTCTCTAACTAATCTCTTCATGTGCTTCTCACTCTCAGTGTACAATAGTCCCTCCTTTCATTTCAAACCTGGTGCTTGAAAGGGATGACCTCACATGGTGGCACTGATATGACCAGGCAGCTCCCTTGCCTGGGTATACAAACATCCCCCAATTTTCTATCCTCCAAAGAGAAGGATGGTGGAATGCAGAACAACTTCAGCTTGCAGTCCACTAGCCTCATGTTCAGATGAGCCTAGAGTCACACTAGCATTACCATCTCTTTCTTGTATTCACCTTATTCATTTCTTTTTTATTTCTTCCACTGTTTATTTCAATTTCTACATCCCACCAAGCTGTAACTTCCTTCCTAGTTGACACACCAGCAACACTGCTCAAAGCTTTGCTAATCCTAATTAAATACTTCCTGTATTCACTTCAAAAGTTTTCCAAATTACAGCAGATCCTACCTACAATGGACTAATTAAGGGGAAGCCTGATCCCAACAAGCTGATAATCCATTACATCAGAAGGTCCCCCTCTGAGCTGGAATTTGAAGCACATGACTAAAAATGAATTAGTACAATAACATATTCCAGCATCATTAAAACTACGTCCAGTTTACACCAACTTGGCTCATAATTTTGCCCTTTTGCAGTTTATTTCACATCCTTGCCATTGTATTGCTTCATGAAACACATGCACTGTGAACAATCGTACCCCATTTAACAGATACTGTTCACTGTACACAGCTGATTAGATATCTGGTGGCTTTGTACTGTCCATTAAATCTGCCATCCAGTCAACCAAGGTATGCTAAATTGAGAGTCTAGCATAATTTGCTTCCATTTCACAGACTCTAACTCCTCCATTACTTTATGCTCATATTCATCTGCCACTGTTTTGTTTCACAGTTTCTCCAGTTTAAATTATCCACTCCTACTTCTCTCACTCCCAATTCACAAAGATATCAGCTTTACCTTGTATTTTACAAATGAATGATAAGATACATCTACACCATCCTCACAACCCCCTTGTGTCAATGACACTCCTGAACATCTTTCTACTAGCACATAACACTAATCAGGCTCCTTTCAACATTCCCTCTACTCTCTCTGTACTACGTATGTGCTTCTTTGAGTTTGAAATGTGAATTATTAATGCATAACCTTCAGCCACTGTCCATTATCTTTCTCCCAAAGCACTACAAAACAACTCATTTCATCATTCAAAGGGCCAGTGTCAACTTGCCTTTTCCAGTTTCCCATCACAAATCCTATAACTCTTTGTCATTTGCCCTATCACTCTATTCTATTGGTCCCAAATCTCATTCTATCCCCTTTTTTTATACTCAATGATTAGTGCCTCTTACACTTACTCATGCTCAATGATTAGTGCTTCTTTCACTTACTCATACTCAATGATTAGTGCCTCTTTCACTGTCTTAAACTACACATACATGCAGCCTGAGGTGATCCATTTATAAACATTCAGTCCTCACTGCCATTCATTGTGCATCAACAGAGCAATTCTCTTTTTACTCATTACTCTGCCATTGTACATTCACACTTGACCTTTCTTACTGTACTTCCAACCTTCCCGTTAATGCACTTCATCCCTTTGCATCTTAAGTTTCACACACCACCACCACATGATACCATGCTTCTTTGAAAACATATACTGTTCACTCTGTTACAGTCATCATTCAGAGCTCTGACATTCCACTCAGCCATAAAGGCCTGCCTATTTTTGTTGGGTACTGGGCAGGCATTCTGAGGCTTTCTGTATGCTGATCATAATACAAAGGATGGGAGATTCCTAATCCAAATCAACCACTCCCTTTCTGCCAATTAAGCACAAAAAGAATCTATCTATCTACCGTATATACCTAGGCTGCTTCCTCCAAAGAAAGGGGGGTAGCTGAGACAGGACAACACTCTCCCAATTTACTCATCCACACACACTCATTTATTCATATCTTAGCCCCAAGGGAAGAAGGGACAGATCCTCACTGCACCACACTGCATGAGGGTCAACGCGCAGTGCAATAAGTGACATCTGCAGCAGGGACCGACAGCAGAGCTGTCCATTATGCAAAGAATATGGGGACAATATTCTTTTTCCCAACCCCGAGGACTGGTTATAAAGTTACCACCCAAGCACAGTACTGCAGCCTACTTTCCAAGACCATCTGATTTGTAAGTGTAGCATCAATTGTAGGTACTACCTGTACAACTACAGCCTTGCTATACACCTGTTCGCTATGTGATACATTGCTATAATAATGACATAAAGTTAGACCGAGTTTCACAATAATAATGGCAAAATGGCTGCGAAATTTGCTAGGATGTAATTTTTGATGGCCGCTTGTGAGAATCCCAAGTAGATGCGATAATGCACAAAAGTTGACAGCCAGATGTTTGACCCAAGATGGCTGCTCAATGTTTACATGCACAGAACCCTCATCTCAGGCCTCTACACAGGCGGCCTCCTTCACGCCACCCCTTTGAAGACCCTGTCCTGCTTGTTCACTTGCTCACGTGTCCCATGCTTGTGACTGTCTCCCTTGCGTTCTCTAAGTTACATACCCTTCTCACTTGTGTAAGGTCATCGAAACACCATTGTCATCGCAAAATAAGAGTACAAATACACACTGAATAATGCTGCATGCAACAGTTAAGTACAGAATGTTCTGTGTAAAATAATTGAAACTCGTAACTAAGAAATCATGTCTGGTGCTACTCCCCAGTGGAAAGCATGATTCTACTGATGCTGCCAAGGGCAAGGCTAAAAAGGTAAGGCATAGCCTTTACCTTGATGTGAAACTGGACATTGTTATGTGCCACAAGGAGGGGCTGGGAGTGAGCAAGATCATCAAGGTCCTAAAGTTGCCCGTCTCAACAGTATTATAGAAATCAGATGCTGTAATGCTGTGCTAGCAATGCTGCAGAAAATACCTACTATGACTGCTAAACAACTAACCAGAACAAGGGAGCTTATAATGGAGGAAAAGGAACATCTAGCTCTGTGACTTAGTGAACTGAACCAAACAAAGTACCCACTACACTGAAGTTTTATTTGCACTAAGGCTCTCGATCTGTGAAAGGATTTCAGGGATATACAAGGCATCGAGGCCAAGGAGGAGTTCAAGGTCAGCAGGGGTTGGTTTGAGTGGTTTAAGGCCCACGCTGACAAGACATGTGACCATGTATGGTAAGGCTGCTTGTGCTGACCACATGGTGGCTGAGGCCTCCCCTGTGAAGCTGAAGACAATCAGAGAGGAAGGGGGATACTCTCCAAAACAGGTCCTCAGCTTTGATAAAACTGGCCTGTTTTGGAAATGTATCTACCAAAAGACATGGGGGGAGGGTGGCTCAGTGACAGAGCATTAGACTCAGGACTGAGGGGTCGTGAGTTTGAGCCACGCCTGGTAGCTATCATGCCAGGAGGGGTAGCACCCTCCTGCCACCTAACAGGGCTATATGATCTAATAAGGTCTAGCTCAGGGGAACATATTCCTTTCCCTTTCCCAGAAGAATGATGTGTGCCAGGGTCTAAGGCAGCCAAGAACTGCCTCATCTAGCTTCTTGGTGCAAATGCAGATGGGAGCATGAAGCTCAAACCCCTCTTTGTATATCATTGGGAGAATCCCCCAGTGCTGGCAGGGTACATGAAGGAGAACCTTAGGGTTATTTGGAAATGTAACTGCAGGGCTTGGCTGACCTCCACACTGTGCAGTTCTTACATGGCAAGATACCTGTCCCCTTGCTTGAATGACTATGCCAGTTGCAGCAATCTTGCCAACTGTTTCCTCCTGCTGGTTGATAATGCCTCAAGCCACAATGAGGGCATGGAAGACTGGGTGGATAATAACAAAGTGGTATACCTGTCCCCTAGTACAACATCGTTGCTCCAGCCAGTGGACCAGGGTCGTATCACTACATTCAAGGCCTACTACCCAAAGCTGGGCACTTCCGCAGTCATTTCTGCAAACTGTAAATTCCGCAATTGTGGAAGTGTGATTTCATTTGTGGATTTGCATTTGCGACAAATATTATGAAATTTGCGGTTTTGCATATGCAGAAGTACTTCCACAAACACAAACCTGCCCACAAACCAGCCTGACCTCTGAGAACTTTGAGTGGTATGTTTTTATGAAGGATAACATGGACCTGCTCAAGATGGAGTTGTCTCAGTTGTTGAAGTCTGGCTGTGACTGAGAAGTGAGGACTGAGGAAGTCAGAGCAGGGGAACAGAGGTGGACTGATGTGTCAACTTGTCAAATGTGAGCTGTGAAGTGAAATACAGCACAGGTGGTCCCCTACTTACAAACAAGTTATGTTTCAAGAAACTGCTCGTAAGTTGAGTTTTTTGTAAGTCAAAAATGCATTTAATACACCTAACCAACTAAGCATCATAGCCTAGCCAAGCCTACCTTAAATGTGCTTAGAACACTTACATTAGCCTACAGTTGGGCAAAATCATTAACACAAAGCCTATTTAATTATAAAGTGTTGAATATCTCATGTTATTTATTGAATACTGTACTGAGATCATCAACTGCGAAAGTCCAAGTTCATGTGTGACGGCCATTACGGGCTTGCCACCTTCATGCTCAGCAGTTATATTGAGTTTCATCCCAAGAATAATTGCCTTCCTCTTGTTTTTCTCACCAGTAGCAGGACAGACAGACGAGCATTTCATAGACATGACAGATGCACAAAAGACAACGTAAAAACAGGGGTATCCCCAAAATACGGTGGCAACACTGAACACTGTAGTGTAGGTCGCTTACACTAACAGGTATGAGGCAGACAAGGAGGTTCAAGCCTGGGACAATTCCATGTCAGTTGGCTGAGAATCGCAAACTTTCATGTTTATATACATATAACATGTGTAGGCTATCAGCATAATTTTAATGTATACCGACTGTATACTTATACTGCAGTTATCAGATAATTAAATAAATGCTTATGTCTCTTACGTAGCCTAATGTTAAACAATGAAGTGAAAATTGTTGTGCTCGCCTGATTCGCGTTTCACTTGTTATATTTTTTCCATTAATACCAACCATTTGATTCCATTTTTTACATTTATAATAAAAACAACAAACCATCATCATTTTGTAACTCATATAACTCAAAAACTAGCACAGTTGCTAAGTAAATTGGTATGTATATAAATGATGGGGAATTGTCCCTGAACCAACAGGCTTGCCGCCTTCATGCTAGACAACTGAGTTTCATCTCATGAGTAACTACCTTCCTCTTTTTCTCACCAGTGCAGGTGAGACAGATGGGCATTTCATAGATATAATGGGTGCACAAAACATAACATAGATACAGTGGGTTATTTAACAACAACAACAACAACAACATCGCTTGCAGTGCAGAACACTGTAGAGCATCAAAGCATCGACAGTTTAAACTAACAACCGCTCAGGCAGACTGGGACTTGGATCGCTGCCGCTGCATCGTACCACATATCACTAGCTGAGGAAATGATCAAGATTCAAATTTCGAAGTACAATTTCTACATTCGAAATGTCGAAAACTCGTAAGTCGACCATTCGTAAGCAGGGGACCAACTGTAATTTAATTCATTTATCTGCAATAGTGAATAGTAAATGACTCACTCTTGTATTAAAATCAGTCTGATATACTAATATAATAATATTTAAAATATATACAGGTCAACCCCGGTTTAACAATGGGATGTGTTAAGAAAAACCACATCACTAGGCGGGGTATCGCATATTGGGCCTGATTTATATACATGTAAAATATAAGGATGTGTTTTTGAGCCTTGGGATTCCCCCCGAACCAAGTTCTAAACCCAACGAAATGAGTCCAAAAACAAGTTTATAAGCAATCTAAATGGCTTAACAGCTGTAAAAGAAGCTAACCTATGCCTAAAAGCTGATAATAACTCACTAAAACCAACAAATAAAATCTGAAAATCATAAAAAATGGGTCAGAAAATATCAAACACCCCTCATCACTTGCTTCTTTTAAATCGATGTCCGGTCCTGGTTGTCATCCTTGCTATCCTCCCTGAGGCTAGGGGGACATGTGGTGCTCTCTAGCACTCACTCATCCTCCTCAAACTCCATCCCCAGGGGAGGGCTGGGGGGGGGGACCTGGTGAGGTGGGGTAATGGTAGCGGGAGACTGATGCGATGGGTCTGGGGGTGGCGAAGGGGTGCGATGCAATGACAGACGAGGTGGAGAGGGAGACAGCCATGATGACTGGTGAAGTGGCGAGGGAGACAAATACGGTGACTCATGTGGTGGTCAAGGAGACAAAGATAGTGGCCGAAGTGGTGTCAGAGATCGAGGCTGGGGCGAGGAAGGTAGCGATGGAGTGGCAAATGCTGCTGTGGAGACTCAGGTGATGTGGCAAATGGGGATCGGTTTGAGGTGAGGTCCAGCACTAGGGGCCGAGCACAATGTCCTCGGCAGAAGAAAGCCCTCGGAGTTTCTCTGCTGGCTGATGGCTGGGGAGATGCTCTGCTGGTTGAGGGCTGGGGAAATCCTCTGCGGATCACTGGCATGGTGGGGGCCTGTTTGAAGAAGGCAGTGATGGTAGTCTGCATGGCCACCCTCTTTATTTCCTCCAGCATCACCCAGTACACTTTCATTCCCTCCTCCAGCAGATCAGATGCATCCTTGCTTCGTCCTGGAAGAGGGTGGTGAGTGCGCATAAGCACGATGGCCTCGTCAACCTTGGCCACCATTTCCTCCAGAATATTCATACGGAGGGCTTGCACCTCAGGGATGACCTCCTCTTCCTGTGCCTCCTAGTGTGTTTGCTGAATCTCCATATTGCTAAGCTCCTCCCTGTGGCTGTCCAAGACCTCTTCCACGTCCTCCTCATCAACCTCCCTGAAGCCCGCCTCATGCGAAAGTTGCAAATGTTCTTCTGCACCTATTCTACCGGCAGTGCTCACATGCCCTCAGGGAAGCCAGTGAAAGAGCGTACGCATTCCGGCCACAGCTTGCATCACACGCTGTTCATGTTGGGCTGGCTTACTTCCTTCCATGCAGCTGTGATGTTTTTGATGGTATGGTGTATGTTATATCCCTTCCAGAATGACTGCACCGTCACCCTGGCGTCACTGTCACACGCCCTTACCATCTGCTGCATGGTGCGGCAGAGGCAGTAAGCACTGAACGTCACTATAACTCCCTGGTCCATGGGTTGCAACAATGACGTGGTGCTGAAAGGCAGGAACACCACTTCTATGTTTCTTGCTCAGTCCTTCATTGCAGGGGGTGGCTAGGTGCGTTGTCCACCACCACAAGAAATCTGTTGGCTAAGTTCTCCCTGGAGGCATACTTTTGAGGACACGAGAGAGGTGGAAGTGAAACAGGAAGAACAGATGTTGGATGTCAGCCAGGCCTTCTTGTATGGTTTCCAAATTACCCCCAGATTCTCCTTAACATTCAGAACCCTCGGGTTTTGAGCAGCTTTAACTTGAGGTCACCTTGAACACTGTCCCCCAGCAGCAATGGAAGCCGGTCCTTCAAGGCCTTGAACCCCGACACAGACTTTTCCTCTACTGCAAGATACGTCTTGGAGGACATTCTCTTCCAAAAAAGCCCATTCTCATCAAACTTCAAGACTTGTTTCACACTGTAGCCACCCTCCACGATGACCTGCTTAAGTTTGTCAGGGAATGTGGCCACCGCTACCGCATCCGCACTCGCTACCTCACCAGACATCCTCACATTGTGCAGGCTTTCACGCTTCTTAAAGCGGTCAAACCATCCATGACTAGCCTTAAAGGTTTCACTAGAATCAAGACTGCATCTCACCTTTAAGTCATCCCACTGGGAGAGAGCCTTCATACACATAATCACCTGACTCCTGGGTGCCTTCCACCTATTCTGATCTTCCACCCAAGAGCATCCGCTCCAGCTCCTCCATCACAGGCTCTCTCTGGCGGGTGATACGGAAGGTAGTGAAGGTTGCAACCTCCCCAGTGGCAGCAATGATGGCCTCCCCCTTCTTGATGATTGTTGAACAGTCGACTGGGCCAAGTGGAGAGTCAAGGCAATGGCACACGTGCCTTCGCCTTTGTCATGGTGCTTGTGAATTTCTAACTTCACTTCAATAGACAGTTTTATGAGGGCACTTCACGGGAACATCACCAGCACCAACACTAGCTGGCCACTTACCACCTCGAATAGGGTCACCACTACCACCACCAGCCCCACCACTTGCAGTGCCCTTACCAGACATGATCACACTTAATTAGGCCAAAATTAACACAAAATCACACTTCACACATGGTTAGTATCACTGCCCTACTCACGGGATTGCTGGAACACAGTTACAATGCACTACAATAGCAGCTTGCATAATGCAGTATTGGTGATGCAACATGATGCAGAATAGGCGAGTGTAAGAGAGATCCTCACTCAGTGACAAGCGGTGCAAGAAGAGTGATACAGGTGCACGCAGAGTGAGCGATTGGTGCAGGGCAGCGTGAGTGTTTCTGCACATCCTGGTGAGCAGGCAGCCTCAGCTGGCTGCAGAAAAGCCCATCACTCCTGGATGATACATTGCAGGACTCACCGCAAAACCAGGGCTTGGCCATCATTAGGCAGGGTACGGTGGTATTTCTACCCCCATCATTAAGATGGGGTATCATTTATTTGGGTATCACATATCAGGGTTTGACTGTGTTTTGGTTTTGCGATAACTAAGGGGTCTTTGTATGCAGCATGTGTTAGGAGTGTGATGCTGTATGGTAGTGAGACCTGGGCAGTAAAGGAAGAAGATATTCGCAGGTTTAAACGTACAGAAATGACAATGATTAGGTGGATGTGCAGTGCGTCCCTGCGTGCAAGGCCAGGGGGGGCTGGGCTTACGATAGAAGAGTTGAGAGGTAGGATGGGACTGGAGTGTATTGGTGTTGTGATGAGGAGAGGCAGGCTGAGGTGGTTTGGACATGTGGAGAGGATGGGGGAGGATAATTGGGTACAGAGGGTGAGAGGTGTTAATATTGGGGGAGGGGTTGGGAAGGGTAGACTGAGAAAGACATGGGATGAGGTCATTAAATGTGACTTAAGGGTTAAGGGACTGAATAGGGAGGCTGCCAGAGATCGAGCAGCATGGAGAGCCGCCATTAGGTGACCAAGGCCGACACATGCAAGCATGTTGGAGCCTTCAAAAATGAGCAAAAAAAAAAAAAAAAAAAAAAAAAAGTAGTTTGCATCTGCATTTGTGAAACCACAAAATTAAAGAAGTTTTTGTATTTGCGGTTGCAGAAAGTAATGGTTTGAGTTTGCAGATTTGCATTTACAGAAGTAAATTTTTGTACTACTTATGCCGCACCATGGAGCAAATGGTGAGAGCGAGTGACGCAGTGCGGTGGTTCTGGAAGAAGTACAGTATAATATCATGCATGCCACTGACAATTTTGAAGTGGCAAGGAAGAAAGGTGCAGTCAAGCACACTGAACACCATCAGGTGAAAAGTATGGCCAGATTGTGTGACCTTATTCATGGGGTTCCTGGCAGTAGGGAACATCCATTGTGAAATCCTTGGCCTCTTGCACTAGGCAGAATTTGAGGAGATTGATGATGTGCATGAGGTCCTAGACAGTCACACTGTGCAACTCTCTACAGAGGAGCTCACTGAGCTAAGGGAATGGGCAGTGGAAGCACAGGGAGGTGGAGAGGACAGCGGGGAGAACAAGTCGGTTATTTTCTCAATATCAAGACCTTGACAGAGCTCCTTGTGTCACATGAAGCACGTGGGCTGGTTGCCAGATATGAACCAACTATAACCGGTGACCCTTTCTACCTTAGAATTATGGAGTGACCTTTTTTGATGATCTATACTGGACTGCCTGCCTCTGAATGGATCCCTGATGGCAGTCCTAGGCCAGTAATGAGAGGTGGGCATGGTGACATCTTCATGCTGCCCTCGGAACTACATCTTCTAACGAGAGTACCAATCCCATAATTGGAACAGGCCTGGCAGCGGTGCTTGATCTAGACCACCCAGGTGTGCGAGTCAGCGGGAGGCAGCGTGTGACCAATTCATGGAGGGAGGAGTTCTGTCAAACTCAGCCCCTTCAGTGTGAATCTACTAATTATTAGTTCCTGTTTCTACCTAGATTAGTGAGGAGCCAGTGAGATAGAGTTACGCTGCCCTGGTGAGACAAAATTGGATGCGCCCTAGAGTGTATGTTATAGGCGAAGCCATGCCCTTTATAGCCTGTAGGAGAGGGAGGAAAGATCTCTCTCCTCCTCGGACTAGAGTACTCACAATGTAAAGTGATCCAAGACGTTTGTTAGTCTAAGGCCACTTAGCATGTAGGTACCTACCTACCCCTTTTATGTATCTTGTCCCCTCTATTGCATCTAGGATAGTATCATGGGAATATATTCAGAATCTGTTGTAGTATAAGTCAGATGTATGTTAAAGTAAGAGTTTGACTACCATGTGTTTCACTCACCTAACTAGCAGCTAAAGGGAATCCCTGTTCACGATGGTCGGCTAGACCGAGCCGGTAGTCGTAACATCGTAACACATGATTTGGCAACCTCTATCAGGATACACAGCTTTCGATACTAACCTAAAAAAACTATATCATGGTTCTAACTAGTGATAGCGATGCTAGAGCATTTGTAGAATCTGAACCTGGGCCGACCGCGGTGGAAAGTCACGTTAAAGCCGAGCTCAAAATTGTGGTTGTTTCTGCAGCTGAGGCTTCATTGGAATGTCAGCAAGTCTATTCTACTCAATGAAGTCTTACAGGCTATGTTTGGGGAACAAGATGAAGTTCAGCCGGAGTTGCTAGATTCTGACCCCGTCTTAGAGAGCACTAAAATGCTGGTATTATATAGTCCTGACGACAGTACCTTAAATGCTGACCCTGAGCCCTTACATCGAGAGACCTTTGCTCACAGCATTTCCTTGGGAGAGCCACCGCTTCCCAATGTTGGTGATAAAACAAGACTTGAATTAGCCAAAATTAAATCAAGAGAGTTGGAATTGCACGCCCGAATGAAACGGATGGAAATGGACCATGAGTTTTGCGTTAAGCCGCTCAGTAGTTCCCCTTGTTTTTGTGTTTAAATGGTGAGGCGTTTGATGTGGCAAAAATATCAAGCTTGTTCCCTTTTAATGAGCCAGATGTCACTAAATATTTTCGTATTTGAAAAGGTGGAAGATCATCTCTCTTGGCCCAAAGAGTTCCTGGTCAATATTATTACAAAGTGTATTAACCTCTTCATTACCGAATTCCACATATGTATACTCCTGCATACATAAAAAAAAGTTTGGCTGAGAAACCAAATTCACTCATGTATACGGGCGCATACATGAGATAGATAGGGACATGCAGGGGAACTAAATACTTGGTTTGGGCTGAAATAATGATGACACGTGTTGTGACTGAATGGCAACCAGCTATGACGTCATGCACCCCTATCATGGCTCTGGCATGTGTCATAGATTTATGCCAATGAGCTCAATTTGTTTGGGGGCATATTGTATAATATATATATTGATTTTATTATATATATATATATATACCTATATAATGTGATAAAGAACAAATGTGGTTGTTGGTATCAGATCATGGTTGCCTAGCAACGAGTCTGGCATTGCTGTACCCGCGGGTGGGGGGAGGAAGGGAGGGAAACAAGAGCTTGCAAGACAGTTACCCCATTTCCTCGTGATAGGAGATACGCAGGATTGCCATGGCGTCGTCTGACAGTGAAAGTGATGTGGAAATGGAATGGGATAGTGAACTGGAGGGGTCAGATGACAATGAGACTCAGTCTGACTCAGACGAAGATTACAAGCGGAGTGAATGGGAAATCTCCGGTTTGAGGGGGGGAGCGGGGAGCGGCCGGGGATCGGGGGGGGGGGTCGGTAACAAAGGGGTTAATAGGAGGGGCTCAGGAGGTCTATACTGCATTAATCACTGATCAGTGTGCCGATTGTGACGTGGTTCAAGATTCAATACTTAAGGCATATGAGCTTGTAGCAGAGGCTTCCCAGAACAAATTTAGAACCACGAGCAAACGGAGGGACCAGATGCATGTGGAGTATGCTAGGACACTTACAGACTTGTTAGATAAGTGGCTTCAATCGAAGAAAGTCAATAGCTTCCCTGAGCTGAGGGAACTTATCGTCTTGGAAAGCTTCCTCACTAGTGTTTCAAGGGATGTAGCCATCCATTTGATTGAGAAAAGGGGTGGACATCCTTTCTGAAGCCACTGTGTTGGCTGACAATTACAGTATACGGTGGTCCATCGTTTTGACTGTAAGAGGACTGAGAGTGGAGTAATTTGTGAATCCTTCTTCTTGTAATGATAAAGTGATTCTTAGCGACACAGAGAAGTCTTCCTCCCCAGTGTCTAGCAGAGTCCTTAAAGTTTTGGTGAACAATGTCGATAAGATGTCAAGGAAAGAGACCCAGTTTTGTAACTATTGCAATAGGAAGAGTCATACTGAGGAGTTCTGCTGGAAACAGATTGGGCGTAGGCTCACGCCAAAGCCGGTCACATTTGTAAATTATCAGGGTATTCAGGACACCGATGGGAACGTGCATTCACTGGCGTTAAAGGTCACAAGTTATTTGCCAAGCAGTCAACCATTTGTAGTGAGGCCTCTGAGAAGCAGGTTGTAATTGATGTTAAGACTCCTGTGCAGACCCTGTTTGACAACAACAAGCCTTAGGTGGTGCGGCCCCCAGTTGACCATTATAATGAGATCCCTTCTGGATGTTCCCCCCAAGGGTTGAACGATGTGACTCCTTCCCAGATGCTGCATTTGATTACTTTATTTCTAAAGGATTTATTTCAGCTGGTGGGCACTGTAAGGAAGTCACTATTCTTCAGGTTACTGGTGCTTCAAAATCCCATATGGTTTAATAGATGTAGCTGATCCCCTTGAGCATGTGCTTTTGCAGGGTATTGCTAATTATGTTTCTGTGAAGCTCCAGTCAGACTTAGTTACAGGAACAGTGCATGAGGGTGTTGTAGACCAGCTATCTGCAGAAGGGGTCACTTCTCTCTCAGGTAATGGCTTGGCTGGAGGACGAATAACTGTCATTCCCTGTGTGTCACGGAACCCCCCAAATCAGGAGCTAAGGTGTTCAAAACTTTTCCCTGCCTATGCTGTGATGAGGCCCATGGGGGCAAAGTCTGACCATGAGGTTGAATTTAAGAGTGACGGTGTTAGTCACCCTAGTGTTATACCTGATACTGTAATCCAGGATGATGTTTCCCTTGGAGATACTTTCGTTGCTCCGCTGACTGATTATGAGGCAAATAACTCCCCTATTGATGTTGATGGAGGACTGATTAGTTTACAGAGGTTGGATCCGGAGATTTCTGCTCTAACTGAGTCGTCCGTGAATGAGGGAGAATGCGATGGCGAGCTGTCCGAGTGTTATTACCTCTCAGTGAATGACATATTAATGCATCGGTGAGACCCTCTAATGTACTTCACAATCATGAGTGGGAGTTTGTCCACCAGGTAGTTCTCCCCAAGGAGTGTAGGCAGGAAATTTTATCTCTTGCTCATGACTCTTCCTTAGCAGAGCACTTGGGAATGAAGATGACACTGTTCCACATCTGGCAACATTTTTACTGGCTGGGAATCCACCAAGATGTCTCCCAGTATTGCCGGTCCTGTCACATCTGTCAGCTGGTGGGTAAGGGCAGTAGTTTCGTTCCTGCAGCCCTCCTTGATTCCTCTCCCCGTGTTTGAGGCCCCATTCATTAGAGTCTTTGTTGATATTGTCAGGCCTCTCTCATTTTTTTTTTTTTAATGCAGGGAAGAAGAAACCAAAGGCCATGGGCTCACAAACTGTTCCTTCCAAGAAAGAACAAAAACAATACGAAAGAGAGCCAAATTCAAGATCTGTTCATTTCGAGATGCCTGTACACACTGCGTTTGAAAGACTGGAGATCATAGGAAGTAGGAAATACAGACAGAGGAAGACAGTTCCAGAGCTGACCTGTTGCATAAATGAAGGACTGGGAGTAACGATTAACTCTTGCATTAGAGAGTTGGACAGAAAAGGGATGAGAGTTTGTTGCTAGACAGGTGCTACGTGCCCGTTGTAGAGGTGGAGGGATACAAGCAGACAGTTCAGAGGAACAGTGACCGCTGAAGTGGCGACAGAAAAGAGATAAAGATGAAACAGTAGTGCAGTGAAGAGACAGTGGTTGAAGGGAGCCAGTAAAAGAAGGAGAGTTAATGAGACGAAAGGCCTTTGACCTCACCCTATTGAGAAGAGCCGTATGTGGGGCGCCTCCCCACACATGAGAGTTGTATTCCACACGGGCAAATAAAATCTGTGTATAAATTCAACAACTGTGGAGGGGTAAATATGGTTCAGAGTTGGCTTAGCCCACCTAATCTCTTAGAAGCAGATTTCACAAGAGATGTAATATGTTCTCTCCAAGATAAATCCTTAGTGAATGAAACCCCAAGCATGTTCAAGAATGATGCAGGACTGAGCTGGACGTCATTAAACATTAGTGGGTACTCCTGTGGGAGATTTTGTCGGGTTGACAGGTGTAAGGACTGAGTTATTGATGCATTAAACACAACAAGATTATTTTTACCCCAGATACAAGCCAAGTCAGATATTAGGTGTGCCACAGCCTCATCCCTTGTTTGTTGAAGTAACTGCTGCGAAGGATGTTGCGGGAACCGAATGGAAAGGTGAAGGATGGAATCATCAGCGTACGAGTGGAAAGGGTTAGATTTACAGCTTAGGTCATTAATGAACAAAAGGAAGAGAGTTGGTGATAGGACAGAGCCCTGAGACTTCCTCAGGACATCAATACATTCTCACTATGGTGGACATGGCCACTAGATACCCTGAAGTAATCCCTTTAAGGAACAGTTCAGCCAAAGCAGTGGTTAAGGAGATGATAAATTTCTTTACCAGATTTGTTCTTCCAAAGGAAGCCCAGTTGAACCAGGAGAGTAATTTTGTAACCCAACTGTTCCATCAGACCCTAAAAGAGCTGGGAATCTCACAGATCATGTCCTCTGCATACCATCCTGAGAGTCAGGGAGCCTTGGAGAGATACCATCAAACTTTGAAATCCACGAAAAAGAAGTTATCACCAAGAGAGGGACTGGGACATGGGTCTGCCTCTGCTGTTGTATGCCACCCAAAAGGCCCCAAGTGAATCCCTAGGCTACTCTCCCTTCCAGCTGATTTTTGGACATGAAGTGAGAGGACTTCTCAAGCTTCTTAAGGATCAGTGGGTCCAAGCTGATGACCAAGTTAACTTATTAGAATACTGTACATTACACAGCTTAAAGAAAAGCTGACCAATACTTTGGAGGTAACCAGGACTCACTTGGTGTCAGCCCAAGGGAAGATGAAGAGGTGGTATGATCGCTGCAATCAGGGAGTTTTCCCCAGGAGATCAGGTACTAGCTTTAATCCCGACTCATGGTCAACCTCTGCTACAGTTTTACCCCCTTACACTATAGAGAAGAGAGTAGGGGAAGTCAATTATGTGGTTAGGACCCTGGACCTCATAAGGGACACAGACTGTGCTATATGAATATGTTGAAAGCATACCACCGACGAGAGGGTACGGACTCCCCGACAGAGCTGCGCACTGCAAACAGAAATTCACTTCCGCAAAGGAAATCCGCGAACACAAAAAATTACCTCCCACTACCACAAATCTTCAAACTTTCTGAAATTTGCAGTTCTGAAAATGCAAACATAAACCATTTGTATTCCTTTCCGTACCACAGCATCAGTTTCATTTTATTCTGGATACCATTAGAGGATAGTTTTAAGATTAGAATGATATTTTTCTTAATCATCCATTACAACTGTATCTTTATTTATTCTGACTGACAATAGGTGTCTTTATGAAGTTTGGAAATTGTCTGTAGTACTGAATGGGATATATAAAAACTGTCTATCTATATCTACTGTATATACCTAGGCTGCGGGAAGTAGCCAGGACACGACGACACACTCCCAATTTACTCATCCACACACACACACATTTATTCGTATCTTCATAAAATTGTATTTATAGTAAAACTAAAATACTGTATATACTGTAATCCCCCAAACTAGCGAGCGTTACATTCCAAACTCCCTCGTTCATTCTTGAAATTCGCTAATTCCTGATGCGTTCCTGAAAATGACACTTACTGGTAACTGCTAACCTATGAACCACTGAGATTGTGATGCATTACCCATAAACATTTATTGTTAAATCTATTTCCCTGTTGTTTTTAGCTGTTCAACTGTGCCAATTCTTGTATGATTCATCAGCGTAATCGCAGGGAGGTCTGTCCTAAGTGTTTAAACAAACCTAACCTAACCTACTTACCGGTACCTAATAACTTAACCAACCCTAACCCAACCAACAGTTGGGAAATTAGGAAACAAAATCCACCTTTGAGTACGCAGAGTAAATTCCTTCCACTACGCCAGAAACAATCATAGGTATGGCTTAATGGCTTAACCCCCTCAATGGCCATGGGTTCAAAAATTTTCATGCACCCCTGGCAGGCCCCAAAACGATTTTTTAAGAGTTCTAAAAGCAATTATTTTTTTTACAGATGTGAAGAGAATCCTCTGGAACACCTAGCAATGTGTTTTTTAGCTTCCTAAACCCATCCTGTGATTCGCTATGACTCACAGAAGAATTCATAAAATTACGGTGCATGTGCCATATGGGCGAAAACATCTGAGACCTGACTGCTTGGGATGGTATCGTGGAGTCTTTAAACGTACCAGTGACCTTTGTTCCCTTCCCATCAATGTTCAAAGTTCTTTTATATTGTAGCTCATGCTCAGCTGACATCACTGACACCGGTACTAAAAAGGGTTGTTCAAAGCTGGGGTTTATTAAGGGGTTAATGGAATACATTACTGTTTGCATCAATACTCTCTCTTTCACATATACACACAAAAACAAACAAGAATGAGCATTAAATGTATGTTTAACTTTCAGCAGAAAGACCTTACCAATTCAGTTCATATTCCTCCAGTTTATTTTCTGTATTTTTCTGACTTTTTTTTTTTAAGAACTCACTAGTTTTTTTTTTTTTACCCCTAAAAGACGGGCATGGGAAAGTTTTGACATACGCTCAAAACGGGCATAATCAGCGAGTACGATATTGTGGGGGGGTTTGTGGGGGGTTGGTTGTGGGAGGTAGGAGAGGTGATGGGGGGTTGTGGGATGGTGTGGGGTGGGTGGGCTGGGTGGTTTGGGGAGGTGGGGAGTGGGTGTGGGGGGTGGGATGGTGGGTAGAGGGTTGAGGGGTGGGTAGGGGGTGGGGATGGCAGTGGGGGTGGTTTGGGGTATGGGGGTGTGGGGGGAGTGGGAGGGGGGCTAATGGGTAGGGGGTGGGGGATAAGCAGTGGGGGATTGTGGGGGAGTAGGGGGTTGTTTGGGGGATGGGGGGATAGTGGGGGTGTGGGGGTGAGTGGTGGTGGGTTGGGGGTGGGGAGGTTGGGGGTGGTAGGAGGGTGGGAGTTAGGGGTGGTAGGGGGCAGTGGGGAGGGTTGGTAGGGCTGTGGAGGGAGTTGTGGGGGCTGCTGGGGTTTGGGAGTGGGAGTGTAGGGGCAGTGGGGGGATCAGGATGGGGAGGGTGGGGGGGTAGTGTGTGGGTGTGGAGAGGGGGCAGATTGCATATGCGGACACCCGTCTTTTAGGGGTTAAGGAAGAACTCCCTAATTAATGAAGTCATTTGATGTAGTGCTGCCTACTTCTTCCTTAGCCTTTATCATTCTCTTTCTGAGCCTGCCCTCCTCTCTTCCTATTTCTCCCATCTTTCCTGTCACTTCTTATTGCTTTTCTTTCCTTTACAGGTGGCTTTACATTGAGTGACAAGCCAAATGGTTTCCTGTAAACCAAGAAACCATTTACAACGCTGGGTGGTAACCATATAACCAAACCATACGTGCTTCCTACGTGTCAACAAGTGGGTTGGTGGAGGGTTAGTGCCCCTTCCCGTAAAACAAATAACTCAGAGTCAAATGGCCACCCCTTACGGGATTATGGCGTCTGGCAATAGATAGATAGATAGATTAATTATGAGTTCAGCAATTCTGTGGTTCTGTAGTACTGTATCTTAAATATTACCATATACTATTTATTAGACTGTTTTTACAACAAAACAAGGGTAAATCATTCATTATTGTAGCTAAATTAAATTACCGTATTACACTTCACAGCTCACACTTAACAAGTTGACACACCAGTCCGCCTCTATTCCTCGGCTCTAACCTCCTCAGACTCCTCCAACAACTGGGACAACTCTATCTTGAGCAGGTCCATGTTGCCCTTCATAAAAACAAACCGCTCAAAGTTCTTGGAGGTCAGGCTGGTTTGCAGGCAGGTTTGTGTTTGCAGAAATACTTCCGCAAGTGCAAAACCGCAAATTTGCGTAAAATGTCGCAAACGCAAATCCGCAAACGAAATCATACTTTCACAATTGCGGAATTTGCAGTTTGCGGAAGAGATGGTGGAAGTGCCCATCTCTGCTCCCTGAGCATAACACGTGTCATATCAATGGTGGAGACTAAGGACGAGGGTGGCTGGATGTTACTGACTGGAGGAACAACCCCGATGCATGGGGGGCCCTTACTAATAAACTCTCCTATCTGACAGAAGAAAGGTGAGCTTCACTCATCACCCTCCTTGGGAAGTTTCCTGAAGTTTTCAGAGACATCCCAGGGTGGACCAAGGCTGCCAAACACGACATGGATGTGGGAGACTCCCAGCCAGTGAAGCAGTCCCCCTACCGTGCCAGCCCTCACAAACATCCTGCAGGCAGAGCTGGACTACATACTGCGACAGGGTTTAGTGGTGCCGTGCCAGAGCAAGTGGTGCTTCCCCGTAACTCTGCTCCCGAAACCCGGTGGGTCCTACCGGTTCTGTACTGACTGCAGGAAGGTAAACTCACTCACCAAGGCAGACTCCTATCCTCTTCCTAGGGTGGACAACTGTATAGATAGTACAGGCAGTGCCTAGTTCATCACTAAGCTTAATGTGCTAAAAGGGTACTGGCAGGTCCCCTTAACTGACAGGGCTCAGGAAATCTCTTGCTTTGTGGTTGGTGGCAATATCTACAAGTGCAAAGTCATGTCCTATGGTATGAAAAATGCACCTGCCACCTTCCAAAGGTTGATGAACAATGTTATCAGGGGTCTTGAGGGATGTGTAATTTACACTGATGATGATGTGATCTTTAGTGACTCCTGGGAAAGACACCTTGAGCACCTTGAAGCTGTATTGCAGAGACTGTCCTCTGCCACCCTAATTCTTAATTTGACAAAGTGTGAATTTCGGAAGGCCCAGGTCCAATACCTCGGGAACACAGTGGTGTTGGGTCAGGTCTGACCCCATGATGCAAAATTTCAGGCAATAAGCCAATTCCCCCAACCCAAGAACAAAGGAGACTTAGCTACAGAAATTTTTGAGGATGGCAGGTTATTACCAAAGATTTGTCCTTAATTTCTCTGATACTGTGGCTTCCTTGACTGACTTGTTGCAAAAGAATGTAAAGTATGAGTGGAAGTCACAGTGTGGGGATGCCTCTTCTAAGCTGAAAGCAGTTCTGTCCAGTCAACTTGTACTTCAGGCCCCCAGCTTCAGCAAACCATTCAAATTAGATGTTGATGCTAGTGGCATCGGGGCTGGTGCAGTGTTGTTGCAAGATAACTGTCACGGTATGGAAATACCACTATGTTACTTTAATAAGAAATTTGATCAGGCCCAACAGAATTATCCTACCACTGAGAAAGAATTACTTGCACTAATACTAGCCTTGCAACATTTCTCTTTGTATGTAGGTTCTGGCTCCACCCCAATTAAATTCTACACTGATCATCACCCCCTAAAATTCCTGGCAAAATTTAGGAACAAAAACCAGAGGCCGACTGACTGGGCCCTCCCCTTACAAGAGTATTCGCTGGAAGTACACCATATCAAAGGGGTGACCAGCATCCTAGCGGACTGTCCACTGAGGACTTGATTATGTGTATAACATGAAATTTCTTTTTCCAGGAAGGGAAGTGACTCGTGGAGCATGTGGGCTGGTTCCCAGATATGAGCTGGCTGTAACCAGTGACTCTTTCTACCTGAAGATTATAGAGTGACCTTTTTTGATGACCTCTACTGAACTGCCTGCCTCAGAGTGGATCCTTGATGACAGCCCTAACTGGTAATGAGGGGTGGGCACGATGACATCTTCATACTGCCTTTGGAACATCTTCTAATGAGGGCGAATCCCATAATGGGGTGCTTTCAAAGCTAGTATCTGATAAAGGGCACTGCAGACTCTAGTTTAACACATTGCTGCCCTGTTTAAAAAGCATATTTCTCTTTAAATATCTACACTGTTGTGTGCAACTCTGAATCACAGTAATGTCAAATCCTATAATATAAATAATGAATATAGAAAATGTAATTATAACATAGCATGAATTGTTTTATTTATCATATATGGAAATTAAATATTCAATGAAAGAAACCCCACCATTTCATTGGTCCTGTAAAATTACATTTCTACATGTAGTGGAAATGAAGTTCTTAATATATAGTGGCTCAGACTGCAAATTAAGACTAGTTGTATATTGACTCATTCAGTCTATGTTGGCTTAAATTTAATGTTGAATAAATACTGGTATTCAACATTTTGCCCACCCAGGTCATGCATGTGCAGCACTGGACAGTCTCCTGTTTGTTTTTCACCATTGTTCGAAGCTTCTCACTCATTCCATCATCACTTACCTTGAACTCCTCTACATCCAGCTATGCAGATCGTGAACACAGAGCTTGACCTCCTGTATGAGTAGTGAAGGCAGATGTCTTGGCTTGCTTTACCTTCAATGTCCGTCCTCAGCGAGATCCGCCAAACAATGACGCATAAATGAACCTGGTTTTGAGATGGTCTCCTAGACTGGATGAAATGTGATGATGAATGTCAGTACAGTATTTACTCAACATTAAATGTAAGCCAACACAGAGACTGAATGAGTCAAGATACCCACTAGGCTTAATTTAGTCTGAGCCAACTATTTATTCTGAACCTCATTTCCACTACATGTAGTAGGATTGTAATTTTACAAGACCAATGAAATGATGGGGTTGCCCTCAACTAATATTTCATTTCTGTATACAATACAACAATTCACACTATGTTATAGTTACGTTTTCTATTTGTATTATTTATACTATGGTATGTGACATTACTGTGATTCACAGTTTCACACAAGTGTTGATACTTACCAGAGAGAAATAAGCTTTTAAGCAGCGCAGGAATGTGTTAGTGTCCACAGTGCCCTGTCTTGGGTTTGAGCTTTTCAGAAGCACCCCATTGTATCAAGCCTGGCAGCACCGCCTGATCTAGACCACCCAGGTGTATGAGTCAGCTTGAGGCACCGTATGACTGATTCATAGAAGGAGGAATTCTGTCAAACTCAGCCCCTTCAGTGCGAATCTACCAACCACTGGTTCCTCTTTCCACCTAGATTAGTGAGGAGCCAGTGAGACTGAGGTAGGCTGCCCTGGTGAGACAACACTGGCTGTGCCCTAAAGTGGATGTTGTAGGCAGAGCCAAGCCCTTTATAGCCTGTAGGAGAGGGAGAAAAAGTCTCTCTCCTCCTCGGGCTAGACCATTCACCATGTAAGATGAACCAAGACATTTGTTAGTCAAAGGCCACTAAGTATGTAGGTATCTACCTACCTACCCGCTCTATGTATCTTGTCCCTTCTCTTGCATCTAGGATAATATCTTGGGCTTGTGTACCTGTTTTATGTAAATACTTGTACTCAAAACCTGTAGTAAAATTCTTATTTTACTATAAGAGTTTTAGTACCATGTGTTTTACCCACCTGACTAGAAATAAAGGGGAATTCCTGTTCACGACAGTTGGCTCGGCCGAGACGGTAGTCGTAACATTATAACACTTGCAATGATAGAATAAAGCAATTTCATATATCAAGGACGAGAACCCAAACACGGCAAGGTGTTGATGCAGCAACATTCAGCATCAAGCAACAGTTGAGGCCGTATAGGGATCTCCTGACAACTAAGGAACAGGAAGCAGGGCAGACCACCATCAACTCCTTTTTCCCCTTCACCACCAGCACTGAGGAAGAGCCAAGGCATCAGCAAGTGGTGTGCAAATGCAACATCCTACCTCACCTGCCTCAATCATGTCTGCCTTGTCTTCATCGCCGTTCACACCCATATGTTGCCCTGCCACCACGCTACCACATTCCCAAATTGCCACACTCCCAGACTGCCACATCGCCACACTCTCCCTTGGCCTCACCACTACGTTCTCCGTCACCCTCACTGCAGCACTCTCCTTTGGCCTCCCCACCTCATTCTCCTGATCTCTCTTCATCTCCTCCTGAGGACCCAGAGTTATCATCTAGTCCCTCCAGCTGTCCTCCAGCCCTGTGGAGGACTCTTGGGGACGACTCGGACTGGCCCAGGACATAGAGTAATCCCTCCAAGTTCCAACGTATTAGAGCCAAAGGCATGTCCGGGACTTGGTTTTGTCCGAGA
Organism: Birgus latro; assembly: GCA_018397915.1. Taxonomy (NCBI): domain Eukaryota; kingdom Metazoa; phylum Arthropoda; class Malacostraca; order Decapoda; family Coenobitidae; genus Birgus; species Birgus latro. The sequence continues at coordinate 1,326 of JAGKTI010009189.1, read as the reverse complement.
CTTGGGAAAAATGCCTCTGGACAGGTACTTATAGACCCCAACCCTAACTTTGAAAGCCACCTAAATAACTCCCTACCAGACATGCACAGCACCTAATTAAGACCCTATGTACACAAATAAGGGACAGAAACCATAAAATAAATGAAAAGGAACCACAGAATGAGAAATCAGAAATGAGTATGGAAAATATTTAGCAGTGTACAGGGTACTTATGACACATCTGTGGCCACTACGAAGATTAACCCACCTCCTCTATGGCTCTGAGAGTGATGAAGGTGTACTTGAAGCAGTTGCAGAAATCCAGTGTTGTGCTTAATCCTTTGCACTGTGAATTATAATTGTTTAACACTGCACATTCTGTTCTTACTTGCACCATGCTAGTTGCAACATGCCCTTATTGCACTCTGCACTTAATCCTTTGCACTCTGAATTCTAATTTCTTAACACTGCACAACGCTGTAAATTCCCATGTGGTCTAGTAGCGAGGTATTGCAGTTTATTCACAAAAACATTACATTACATAATACTGAGTGAGTGAGTGAATGAAATGCAAGTGCTAGATAGCAAAGGCCATAAGGCACTATGTTATGATTTGAATGTATGGTCGGGAGCAGGGAGGACACATCAGAAAATGATTAGAAACTAAAGGGGAGATTTTAGATTAGGTTAAGGATATGGAAAATTTTAAAGCACCTTTCCTGTCACAACCTTCTTTCTGATCGTCAGTATGGGTTCCGTCAGGGACGCTCCACTGGCGATCTTCTCACCTACCTTTCAGACTCTTGGTCATCCTCCTTTCGGAACTTTGGCGAAAGCTTTGTCATTGCACTTGACATCTCAAAGGCTTTCGATCGAGTCTGGCATAAATCTTTAATTTCCAAACTGCCCTCCTACGGTTTCTATCCTTCTATCTGTGCCTTCATCTCTAGCTTCCTTTCTGGTCGTTCTATAGCCGTTGTTGTAGATGGCCATCGTTCCTCTCCTAGACCTATCAACAGTGGTGTTCCTCAGGGGTCTGTCCTATCACCTACTCTCTGCCTTTTATTCATCAATGACCTTCTAAGCTGTACATCTAACCCTATCCACTCATATGCTGATGATTCCACCCTTCACCTTTCCATTCGGTTCCCGCAACGTCCACCTCAGCAGTTACTTCAACAAAAAAGGGATGAGGCTATGGCACACCTAATGTCTGATTTGGCTCGTATCTCTGATTGCGGTAAAAATAATCTTGTTATTTTCAATGCATCAAAAACTCAGTTCTTACACTTATCAACCCGACAAAATCTTCCTCAGGATTACCCACTAATGTTTAATAATGTCCAG